>JAOSYY010000016.1:5102561-5134212 GCA_025727935.1 Hebomoia glaucippe
TTTTTTTTTTATTTTTTGACAAAATTTTTAATTTCTATTTTTTTTATGATACAGCATATAAAATTACATATAACCCCCAATTGTCACCCCTTATTTTTTTATGTGGCAAAACGACGTTTGCAGGGTCAGCTAGTATATATATATATATATATATATGAGTTTAATGGGGATATAGTTTTAGCATCACCAACATTAGTGGTAATATCGTCATTACCATCTTCAGTAGGTATTAAAACAATCTAGTTGAAACCGCGGCACACTGCTAGCAGATAATACTCGTATATTATGTGATAACCGAGAACGTTCAGCTCAGTAAATTCGAGAAATTTTATTTTTATGTTCAAGATGTTTTTTTTATTTAACAAAAGGTAATCACTACTATGCACAAGAAAATTGCATTAGTAAAGTTAAGATTAAATATTTTATTCATGAGAATCAAATTTTTTAACGGCGACAAAAAAATCTATGGTGATTTATAAGCGTGGGGTGTTTTATGGTGGTGCTAAGCTTGGATTCTGATAATCCTCTTTATAGATTCATGTGATGTTTATTCGGTAATTCAAATAATCAACCATTATCTGAATATATATATATAAACAGAATATAAGCTAGTTCAATAAGTTTTTTCTTAATATAATATATAAAAGTGATTAGTCTTCAACTCTACCTGAAATAATATATTATTATTTGTATATATAGAAGTCTAATCCATTTTGCATACAATTGCGAATTATGTAAACCGTTTAGTATACCTGTAGTCTATTAGTGTATGTTTTAATTATAAATATCGTGATTTGGCTTCACCCTGAACCCATTTTATTAGATAAAGAGTTTTTCAATAAATATACATAACATATAAAATATAACAAAAATAATCCAAGACCAGCGATGCTTTTGAGCTTAGCTAAGCAAAGCTTAAACCTTGATTCTCAGCAACATATCTGTAGAATTTAGTCTTAATGCATTTGGAATACTGTACTATAATAATCGTGATATATTTGTAATCTATGAGTAATAGTTTCTGATACATTTGTTTTTATTTCAGTAAATAATATACATTTCCTTAAGCTCAGAGAAGTATTGTTTTATTTGATCAGCTCTCCCAATTAGGATCTATTTTAGCTGGAGCGGAACAAGCTTGATATGTGTTCAAAGTTCATAGCTCTGTGTTTAATTTGATGTTAGGGTTCCGGTTAAATTTACAAACCGCTTTTAGAACTTACAAAGTTTACTAAAATTTTATCATTTATTAGACTATAGTTCAGTTCGTTACAATATACAGAAGTCAGATAAAGAAGGACTAAATTTGGTTAATAATATTTAAATTATGAGTATTAAAAACTGGTAATGGTTTATTAATCGGGACACCGGTTCAACGGTTATTGCAATGTCCCATTTGTATAACATTCAGCTTTAATTGCTTCCTCTCTTTCTATTTCGTTTGAAATAAATTTGTTGTGATTAAATAATAGAAAAACATAGTGCTCATAAACTGAGTATAACTTAAATGAATATAGCGTACAATATACACATACCATCTTTGTAACTCATTCATTTTTAGACTTGAGAACTTGAGGTGTTAAAGCGCTAGGTCAAAATATCGGGTAAGTTGCAAAAGCTATTTAGACAAACATCGTTTGTTTAATCTTGAAATAAATTTAACTTAAATTCATTTGTATCGCGGTGAATTTACAATACCTTCCTTTTTTCTTTTATAAAATGAATACATAAAAACTGTATTTTAAAAATACAAAAATCTTGGTTGTTATATTTGTTTACTAGATTTTCTTCTCAGTTTTGTACGCATTTATGTTGGTTTTATCATCCACTTGTTGTCTATCACATTATTTTTGAGCAAATTAATTGAAAGTACAGACACGCGTTTCTACTGATTTATTATATGTATACATTACAATTGTAAACGTGTACAAAACAAAGACATCAAAAACCCAAAAATCCGAGTAAGCAAGATTGCTTGCTGATAAAAAGTTTGGACTCCTCTGCTTTAAAAGTTTACGTTGAAAATACCTTGTGTATAAAGCTGATGGCATCACGGTTCACAGTACTGCCGGAATAAACGCTCTCCTGATACGATACTAATTCCATTTTCTACTCGACTGCGTACTGTTAACAAGGAGTTGTTCATTTAAGTTCCCTTTAGTGCTGTAAGCGTAATAATAAATAAGAAAAATAAATTGGATACCCTTCGTGTCGGTTGCTTTAACACTGCTCACTTTGCAAAGTTAAAAAGATATTTTTTAGACATGTTTTCGTTTTATTCTTGGAAAGGCAATTTGTTATAATACAAGTTTTACATTGTAAATAATTTATGTTAACAATGGTTCATTTTTCAATGATTAAAAAAAAATATAATCATTTGCAGGAATATATTATAAATCTGCACCTTATTTGGACCTATATACATTTTTTTTACTTCAATCAAATGAATTTCACGCTTTTCATGGTAGTAGAAATTGATATGAAAGACGTTTCAATGTATGTTTTTGAATACATAAAGTGAAGAACTGACAGGCCACATCATAGGATCATTTATTAGTTTCGTGTTAGACCTGAAGTACGAACGATGTGACAAGTGCTTACTAGAATACAAAACGTTATAGCTTTTGTGTTTGCTGGTATTCAAACTTTTTTTGATCCATTTAAATTGAAAACAAATTTGAGTAACACTTCAATAAAGCTCTCGATTTGTATTTGATGAAAATATTGAGTCAACGTATCGTTTCGGATTCGATGTGCAATTGTAACGTTTTATATAGTCAGAATTCGAAGGCGCTCGGATAAGTTTCTAAATATGGTAAAAGAAACAACAAAAAATTTATAAATCAATACCAAACGAGCTTACTACACGATTATATCATAGGAAACTTCCCAAATCTACTTTTTATTAAAGATTTCTCCTTTTTCAAAAATGAAAAATCGTTCATAGTAATTAAAAAATGGGAACATCTTTCTTTGGGCTGAATATATGAAATACGCATAGCTTTTTCAGTCCACAAACGAGAATTCAAACTTTAGTTGAAAATAAATATGTACCTATGGATATGAATTCGGCTACAGGGGGAGTTTTAGAAAAAAGGTTGGCACATTTTTCTAGTCGTACGTGCGAGAAGCGAACACCGTGGTGTTGCGTTTTTTTCGATCTCTAATAGACAGATCTGTAAGTAATATAAGTAAGTCTTGTCTTTTACGTAAAACTGTTTTATAATAGTAATGAAAATTTATTAATCCATGAATTCGATATTTCGATATTCGAATTCAATTAATTTTGTAAACCATTTACCATTTGATTCCTTTGTATAAAATAGGTCAATAAACATTTCTAATGCAACAATGTATTTTTCAGTCTCCATTTAATTACACCTGTATCATGGATGTAAAAATAAGTAAATAATAATGATAAAAAGACAATTAATTTTTATTCCACATTCTCGTAATAATAGAATGAAAAGTAAAATCCAGCAAAACTGAAAGTTTTAACATTGGACTTTGTAGTAAAAAGTATCTATATGATTACTTTAATACTCAATTACAGGTACAGGTAGATCGCTCTGACATTTAACTCAATAAACAACACCTATTGGATTTGTTATGTGACGGTGTGAGGGGCGGTCTGCATATAGTGACTCTTAGGTGAGACGCGATAGTATTCGTGATCGTGAGTCGTGTTTGAGTTGAAACTTGCAATTGGGATACATATTATATGTGTTCTGTGATAGCAAGGTACTCCTTTGGAATAGGTAAGTACTTAGTTTGCGTCGTCAATTGCCTGATATTCATCGTAAGAAGTTAACTACGTGACTTATTTGAAGTGACTGCTTTAGCTACTGTAAAGATTTAAGAGTATTTTAAGTTTTTTCTGAGGTTTGAATACAGATTTTAATATGAACAGAGAGATACATAGAATTGTGATACATAAGCCTCTTCCAGACGCTTTCGATTTTTTTTGTCTTTCGCATATCTGTAATTTGTATTCGTACGTGAGCCAGGACGAACTGAACATTTTTTTGATATTAATGAAATATATTTACTTCTCAATATCTCCTTCAGTGACCAATACATTTGCCGAGCACAATTTACAATTGTCTGTTTCTGTATTTATTTGCTCTTTAAATTATATTATATTGATCTAAATGAGTTGCATGGTATTTCCATCCTATTTGTCAACACGTGTTTTTCATTTATTTATAGTAGAACCTTTTATTGTACTTGCTTTCTTTAAATGTTTCACCTTTATATAAAATAGAATATACAGTTTAGGAACTATTATATATAAAATTAATAAAACCCTATTCATTTTGTAATATTATGAAGTAATTACATATACCATTTATTCCGATAATAAACGCATCCGTCCGAGAGCTTCAGTCGATTGAATTTCAATTAAACTAATTCGTCGGCATATCGACTTACATTGATGGTTCCTAACAATGCGTAGTAACAATACTTAATATGTGTATCATATATAATGAGAGTTAGTTTGGCTTATTGATAATAGTTATATGATACAGTTAGAGGAATATCGTTAATATTCTGTTTAATTTTACTAACATCAGCATGGCCAAAATAAAATACTCCAAGAGCTCCAAGAGCATCCTTGTAGATAATATTCATGTTTGTATAAGTAATGATTATCAATATTATTATTATGTCAAAATACTTAAAACTCTTGGACACATGAGATTTGTCAAGTAATTATTTTCTGGTTAAAACTATGATATTTTGAAAATTTCAATGTGAAGATTGTAGTCGTCATGTCTTAAGGTAGGGCTAAGATTGCTTTCATTATTTTTAAAACTAATTCGAAAGCCATAAATAGAAAATGAATTTGTAACACGTCACTTCGACATTAAAACAATTTGTGAGACGAGTACAAAAGTGTCTATACGGCAATTTGGTTTAATTATTTCTAGCACAGATTTATGTACCGTTAAGTGTCAACGTCAATACGAGGCGCGACGGGCCGGAAAATAACTACCAATTTATTCGCCCGTCCGTCCGAGACCTATTCTGAAAAATATCCATTACGTAAATTTATCAGTATAAATGGTATATTAATTGATTCACCTATTGTAAGAGAAACATGCCAATGAAATTAGAAAATGACTTTTGAAAATCTAATTCTACATTGACATTTTATTATTTGGTAATAACTGAAACCCTAACTATATTGAATTGATTTACCCGTATATTTAAAGAGAGAGACAGAATTTAGACATTTTTATTATTAATTATAGACCAAAAGTTTTAGTACCTTATACAAAACGATAAAATCTACCTGATTATTGTTTTGTACATGTGTAAAATAACGTCATTAAATTAATTTGAGGTCGTTTATGAAAGACAAAGTAGGTAAAATACTTAACAAACCGAGTAGTTCTGAATGAATTAGGTATGTTTATTTTTGTTATTAATAAATCTATAAACGGTTCAGAATAACTGCGTATAGTATGGATCTAACAAGCTATTTTGGAGAAAGTTTCACCAAAAAAAAATTATTATAAAATCATTTTCGGCAGTTGTCCATTAATGCGTTAGCCCTACAAACCATTTCACAGTATCTTAGTACGTTTTTAAATTAATGAACTGTATTCTTTCTTACTTAACTGAAATTTAATATTATATTTATATATTAGGTCCTACAACAAATTGGGAAAGTTAATTTGAGAATAAGATATAGCGACATTTAAGTCTTAGTGCTGTTTGCAAGATAATTATATATTATATATTAATATCAATAAATTTCTTTAAATAAATAAACAGTATCAATATAACATAGCTTAAGACTTGCATTCTCTAGAGGATCAAAGTTTGAGTAATTTCAACTACAGTTTAAGCCGAGCTTAAATGGTTGATTAAGGAGAACGGACCAGTACTAACTTTCACTTAAGATGCTTGCCTCTTTTCTAGAGTGATGCGGCAACTATCAGCGTAGCTGCTAATACGCGATTATTATTTCTACTTTGCGGATTGTAAAAAAGTTAAAAAAGGATTTTAGTACAGTTATTTAAAGATATATAATAGACTATTAATCGCTGTGATGCAAATCATAATATTCAATACCATTTCTCTTAATTGTTATTTAGAGAATAAAAATAATATATATAAATATATTATTAACGTAAAACTCTATAAATTGTGATAAAATCAAAGCTATTCATATCTTAATTTTAGAATATAACAATTGAGAAATATACTATAATACACATATCATCTCTAACTAGGAAAGACATATGAAATTTTTCTTTCTAGGTATAATTATTAATTCGTAATCGAACGGCAAGTAAAAGTAAATATCATTGATAAGACACATCACATAATTTTATATTTTTCGCTACTAAAGAGTCCACCTCCGGTAAACTAGAATCACTCAAACTCTTCGTATTAAAACTAGTTTAGGATTTTCTTACCACTCTATTACCTTCTTCCTTATAAACTTTATTCAACACTTAATTATTTTTACATCCCGGTGTAGTTTTATAAGTTGGGAAAACTGATCATATCTATTTGATAGTTATATCATCCCTAATGTACATAATAATTATTAAAATTTAAATATAAGAAGATTTTTTTTTTGGGATTTTTTCTTAATAAAACCCCATTATTGGCTTCAAACACTTGCCAAATTATGCAATAGATATTTATTTGTAGTCATTTTACTGAGAATGAATAAATTTAATATGGATCATATATCTATCTATAATATAATAAAAATACAACTGGTTAATGTTTGTGCAAGATATTTGAGAAGAACTATTATTTAGGGACTTTATTAATGTAATAGAAACCAAAACAACGATTTTTAGAATTTTTGTCTGTTTCTCTGTGTCTATATTCGCACTAATCTCGGAAACGGCTGAACCGATTAGATTGTGCTGTTTTTTTATTTTAAACCTGTTTAGAATTTAAAAAATATAGGCATTAAAAGAAGTACGTTGACTAATCGTTCGACGAAACGTTATAAAATAACATTTCAGGTATATAGGCTGAATGTTGATCAATAATATATTAGTGCAATATAATATATTTTCTATTATTTATCTATACAAGTACTGAAGTAGTAGAAGAAATCATAAATGCAATGAAATTACCCAAATATAGTATGATAGACATCAAGAAGAGTTTAACGAAATCGATATGAATGTTATGTTAGGATTAAAAAGGACTGGAAAACTTCTGACTCTGCCATAAGACCAGAGTCAAGATACTTGATTCTTTATATATTTTTCCAAAAGACGCGCATATTATATGTACAAAATTTAATTCCGATATCTCAATGGTAGATTTAAATAGACTTCTCGATTGCCACTGTTGTTTATTACTACAAATATTTCTTTTAAAAAGCTATCAATAGCATGAAATGAAAATCTAAACTTTATCATACGCGAGCACAAAACTTCGACATTTAGTTAGTTAGTTGCTGCAGTTTTAATAAGCATGAGAAATTGGGTCCACGTACGTTATGGTAACAAAATCAAGCAAATTGGTGTTCTCCGTGCGATGCAACGATGCATTGATCGGGTGTTGTATCAGAAATAACAAGTTAAACCATAACCAGAAGGAACAAAGTTCATATTCAGTTGTTGTTAAGACAAAATTTGAGCGGAAATTTGCGTGTCCAAGCCCGAGTTTAAATCTTAGGATACTTTATGGAGGTAACCTGGAAGCTCTTCGATGTAGGCAACAAAGTAAATTAAGCCACTCTAGTTCTATGATACGTGGAATACGGTCGATTACGGTCGATCCGTTTCGCGTTTGTCTATGATTTTATATAGTTCAGGGTGTACACAATGAATAGCGGTATGAAATACGTAGCATCGCAGTGCAGTTTCATGGATTTTGTAACGATGTTCTTGGTTCAAGCTCGTTGAAGATTTTATTCTATCTTCCAAAATTGAAAGTGAACACTACTGAAATATTTTGGTTGGTAATTTGAAAATTACCGTTTAGGAAGAGTGAGCCTAGACATTGTCCATACTAATTCTACTATTTTCTTTCATTCTAATTCACATGTCTTTAAATGATCTTAGACTAACGAGCTTGTCAAAGTTCGAAAGTTAAGAATAAAACATGTTAAGGATTGATAGAAGTTGTGAGACATGATAATTGCATTAAATTAAAACATTATATTTTTGACATACAATTGTATGTTCTTCGTATCAAAACACTTTAATTTTCTGATTAATTTAATGGCAAGGGCTCTAACTTTTTACTTATATATGTAGTTTTTAAATCTGTAGTGTTTATTCTTCTATACGTAACAACTGTATGAAAATCATCCAGGTAGAGAATCTGTTGACATATTTAATCTGTGATACGGTAATGAAATTGAAAACGTAAAAACTCAGTAAAAACTGGGCTGTTAAAATTTTCATAACAAGGCCCTTAAACGAGGCTATGTTTAAATGGAAATTAATTAATAGACGATTACTTTGGTATGTTTTCTCGTACATATGACAACATATGTTTGTGATTGTAATTTATTTTAGCCCCAATATATTTTTACACAATAAATAATATTCTACTTCAATAATGCAATGTTTAATACGTTAAATATAAGAATCGTATGATTATTTACATCTTTATGAATTAAAATAACAATATAATAAATCAGTCGAAGTCGCTTGTCTGTACATTCAATGAATTTATGCAAAAACTATGGTAGACGTGTTTTTTTTCTTTTTTGTGTCTTTCTGTATCTAGAGGTTCTCAACGGGTTATTTTCGCGTTTTAAAATATTTTCTTTTATACTTGTATACAGATAATAAAACAGTAGAAGAAATCATGGATTAATAAAGTTACTCAAAAATAATTTGATACACAGTTAGAAGCGGTTTACCCAACATGAATGCGAGCGAAGCCGCTGGCAGAAACCATAGTTATATTACATGTATACATTATCTACTTTTGATATTTCTTTGATTTCGTTTCCGTTTATCGGTCAAAATATATTCGAGTCTCCACTGTAACTATTTGTATTACTTCTCCTCTCTTTAAAAGGATCTAGTAAGCTGAGGTTATGAAGACCATGACAAAGAACTTCAAATTTATTTTTCTCATAATGTAAGTGTTAGGTTTATTTCTACAAGCATAATTCAATCGACGAGAGTGTATGAAGCATTAATGGGAGTAGAGGCAGTGAAAGCAGTTTGTCGGGATCGTAGCAAGTGGAAAGCCGTATTCTCTACTTAAGTGTATTATAAATCAAAACATATTACGATATGCAAAAACAGGGAACATATAAAGTAAAAAAGAATAGTTTAAAATTTATAAGCTGTTTGATACATAAGCTATTCACAAACAGGTTTTAGTGCATGCTCTCTAATATACTAACACAATTAGAGTGACAAAGAACTAACGCATGGTATCACACCAGGCTCTTTGAAAGCCTTTTAGAATAAAGGGCTTAGTTATTCACTGACTCACGCTTGATATATGGTTGGAATTTTTTTTCTTACTTTTTCCTTCGGCGGTTTTCTTTCTCGTAATTCATTGTTTTGAGCAAGATTTTTTCTTAGGTTTAAGATTTGTGTTCATTGATTTATGGCAATTGCTGGTATTTATTAATTAAAAAAATGTCGTGACTCTTAAAAATAAATAAGTAATTTTAAATTTACCTATTTATCTTTGTGTACGTGTTATTAGTAGGTTTTTTTCACTTTTTCATGTTTAACTGTTTAATTTTTCAGATTTCCTGTCCTTATGTGCTTATATCAATTTCAATGAGGACGCGACGCAATTTCTTTTAACTCTCCTTTTTCATATTTTGACAACAAAATAATTGCTCTAAGATGATTCTAATATAAATATAAATTTCTCAATAAACAATACATATTTCACAAACAAATCTTTGGACAATACACTGCCCTTACATCTACACTAACTCGACTATATTAAGGAAGTCTCGCGTTCATTTGTCAAAGAGGGCTCTAAAGGTCCATTGTTTGAACTAAAATCAGGATAAGTGACAAGTGAATGTCGCATCCGATCTTTGAGAGACTATACCTATCCTTTGTTATATCCTAAACTCGGGATCTCTTTTGTTATAAAATATATGAATATTCTATTTTGTGTGTGCCGTAATTGTTTTATGTTAAAAATATAAATATTTTATTTTATTTTAAATTGCTGTTCTATATAACTTTCATGTTCATAAACTTATAATACATACTATTTTAGGGAATTATTTTAAAACCTAAGTACGCATTTGAATCTAATAAAAATTATTTTATTTAATTGTGTGATACTTCAAACATTTTCAAAGAGACTACTATTAATAAATCACGCAATTATATGAACTGTATGATATATCATTAAAGACACATTAAATATGTTTTTATCTATTTTTTTTCTAATTGAAATTAAAGTAATTTTTTAAAACATATTTAAATAATATACTTATATTATTCCTCTTTGTAGCGATCCAGAAAAGTTCAAAATATATTTCAAATAGAGTTAATTCAATAGCACAATGAAAGCTTAAAACTATTCCTTATATAACTTCTTTTCACCGTTTCCTGATCTCTAAAAATCTAGAGACACTTTATTGAAATAAGTCAGGACAGGATTGAAATATTAATTTTGTTTTTTACAAATTTATGGAGTATATACATTGTCATATTGTAGATAAATATCATATATTTTAGGATAGTGACACAATATTGATTTGACTATAAATAAATATTTTGTAAATCATATAGCAACAAAGAAAATCATAATAAGTCGGTTAGACGTAAGAGGTTAAACAGACGAATAACGACTTTTGTATTATATCGTATAAAGATAAGAAGTTACTCAGGTAAAACGAATTAAATATGCAAATAATTATGTAACAAGTTATATTGTATTTTTCAAGTCCGCCCCTGTAATATTGCACCGAAACTGGAAGTTCGGATGCAGTATCAGAGTAAAAGAAAAGTTTTTAGTTGAAGCTCAAAAGAGAAAGGAGTAAACAACATTACTTCCTATTTTGTGAACAAATGGCATGGTTCCAGAGGTTTTCTTCACATAAAATGTGTAACACTATTGAAATAAAGAAACAAACTTTTGCAAAAGTTAATTTCACCCTCCGCTTTTATCTTTGGAGATTTCTAGTACTGCCTATCTTCAAGAGTCGGCTTGTTATCCTTACTAATATTATAAACTCTAAGGTTTTTGATATAGATGTTTATTACTATTTCACGCGAAAACAACTGAGCGTTTTATAATAAAAATTTATAGAAATATAGCTTATGCATTAGAATAACACATGTTTAAAGATAATGTAACATATAGTTAATCGTGGCACTGCTTATATTTTATAGTTTGAACTAATAATGATGGAACTTGATGAATTGCATCCACGTCTGCCTGAGTATTTTATTCGAAACTCGAGAGCAGCAGGCAAGCACCACCTACCCAGTTGTCGCTCATCAACGTGGGCGATATTTACATTATTTTTCATGAGGACTTATAGCAGGAATCTATTGTCTCTTCAGTTTCCACAACCGTTAGACAGACTACTATGAAAATTTGCATTTCTACGGCATGATTAACGATCTTATTACGGTAGAAATAAACCTTCATTAGAAAAAGTTCACAGATAACAGGTTAAGCATGTGCATTTTGTATTTTTCTGTGTTGCCCACTAAATTGAACAAATTAATTCATAAATAAAAATATACAAAAGAACACTATTAAAAATTTGATTAGTCCTTAAGAGATTATCTAATTTATAAATACTTAACTAACGGCTGGCAAACGTGTTTTTACTACACATAATGTACAGTTAAACTAGGTGAAAAATCAAGTCCTTTACTAAACGCGTCGGTGTTATAATTTTGACAGCCTTTGTAAATTAATATACCTTTAATTATTCAAAATTGCTTTTTAAATCTATGGGTGTTGTGAAAACTCCTTTTTACAAGTAATAAACAAATACTAAGGTTTAAACCATTCTTTACGTAAACAACAAATCGCAGTGGGTTTGATATATTTAACATGGATTGCGAGCGACCTTACGCGGAATACGAATGCAACGATATCATTGAGTAACGTGAGAATTGTTATGCTTGTATTAAGTAGGTGTGAGTCTATTTTTGGAAATGTTAACCTTAATATTTAGTTTGATGTCATTTCCAAAAGGTTGATAATTAAATTGTTATGTAATTTCGACAAATAATAATGACGCTGACTGGATACATGTATTATATTGGACATAATTTTGATAGAAGCTCATTAATTATTAAATGTCGCTCTTGCGATTTTTTTTAAATGATTACTTTTCTTAACTTATTATAACTGATAGGGAATACGTTAAAAGTGGTCGTAAATTCAAAAGTTACTGTCAAAGGCTACTGTACTAATTACAGTATATATATATATATATAAATATATAATATTTACACATATATGTGTGTGTATGTGTATATGTATATATATTTCCTAATAACAAAAGTGCGGTCTTTTTATAATATACTTTAAATTTAATAATAAACCTCCACGTTTACGTTTTTAAATAATTCGTTTATAAACTCTAAATACCAATTTTCTAGAAAATTCTGTTCTCTAAGATACACATGCTTTCAAAAACAAAAGGAACATCTCAATAAAACTTCTCTTTGTTTAGTTGAAGATCGTCTACAATACTCTAGCCATTTTATGCAAACCAATTGTTTGATTTTCCTTTTAAAACCTGAGTTATTCTGAAGTCAAAGGGAAAAATCATCTCATCTCTAAAAATATGACGTCGTGTATTCGACATACCCTGCAGTAATACTTTGTGACCCGAAAGATCTAAAAATGTTATTTATTAACAAACTCCAATTAGAGATAACCGCAGGGCGCTCTAGTTGTGTGACTGAAATTCTACAGATGCTTTTTAGACAACATTTCCCTTTGTTTATCATGAAAACATATCATGCTTCTTTAAGTCGAGTCAAAGCAATTTGAGTAATTGTTATATAAAAGGATAGCCAAGTTCAATATAAAAATTATGCTTGGCCGCAAAAAGGATGGAGATCTAAATTAGTGCCAAGTTCTATACAAAGTCCAAACATGTATTTATAGCTACTAAATGACTATTTGAACAACTATTCAATGCGATTTATTTGCTTTATTGGATGCCTATAGCAACTGCGGTTATTTAAAAAATGTAAAATCTTGAAGTAGATTAGATTTGACGTAGCCAGTTTTTATCAGAATAAATATATATAATATATTTTGAATAACTTTATAAAATTACTAATGTAATGAAATTAATTTCAATCAAATTTGTAAATGTGTTTAAAATGAAGTTAAGGTGCCAAAAATAAATAATGTTGCTTTATAAATATTTTCTTAACCTAAGTAAGCATAAAGAGAATATTTAGATACGTGGTACTGGAACAATGGAGACAGAGCTACCTTAAATAATTTTGAATAAGTAATTATAATTATGCTGTGATAATCTAATTAAAAACTATTCTATGATTATAAGCACTTTTCTACATTGATCAAATTGATGAAGCAGGGTATAAATAAACAACACAAATTTGTATAGTATATAACACTTTTTTTCTCAATATCCGTATTGATAACTGTTAAAGGCGATTGAAATGAAATATCTTACCGACTTCTAACCGGTTATTGACACTGCCATTGATTTTGAATTTGAAAATCGAATTAAAACTGACTGACATTTAAACTTATGAGCCGATTTTCAATTAGAATATTATATGACTCGACAAATAGACGTTGGAGATTTAATCTTAAATTGACATTTAAACGCAAAACGAAAGTTAGAATTGGTTACATAATCCAACTAATTCTTAATATTAATTTAACTATTTTTATAACGGATATAAGTATTAAAGTTATTTTTGAAATTAATTCTTAAAACCTATTATATTATGTCACAGCATATAAATAATATGTAATACTAAAAACTTAAAAAAAAGTCCAGTGTGTTCTTAATTGTAGTTAATTATTATGAATCATGCAAAAAGTTCAAAAATATAAGTAAAGAGTAGCTTTCTATAAAAAATTATTATTTCAGGTCATAGCAATCTGTTGTCTTAACCTAATTTCGTATAACAAAGCATTTATTCATTATCCTGGTTAGCTACGATTTCCTTTGATTATTTTTTTAATAATATGATCCTAATTATGATATATTAAAAAACACATGTGTCTGTTCCATGTTCTATAATAGAATACGAACTTGTATTTATAACGAACATGTAACAATACTTCACAAAATATTTGAGCTCAGCATATTTATGTATTAAAATGTCCAATTTTAATAATATATGTATTATTCATTCAGTGGACGGTGTTCCTGCCTGACGAATCATAATATAACAAATAGTTTCCGGTGTTGAAGTACCCGTTGACTTACTGTCCAAATCGCTCATTTTCACCCTTCAAGCCTTAGCTTTACGTGTTCACTATCGCTTACTTCTAACTATTCATCATTTTATGACGTTCATATTTAATATTTAATTAATTTTTATTGTATATTAATAATACTGGTTATTTATTTCTTCTTACATTATTTTTGGAGAAAACTTGTAGCTGTGAACGTTTAAATTTAGTTTACTTTCTATTAAAATGTCTCCTGATGGATTTGAAGATGAGATCAGATAAGTTTTGGGGTATCAAACGAGACAATGACAATAAATTCGAAAGATTGGGACTTTTTCTCGGAAATTACTGAACAGTACTTTATGGTAGGTTAAAAAGATATAATTTATAATTATTACGTGCAATCAGTATGAAAATCTCCACGTTTTCCCACTGAATACTGATGATAAATGTATTACGCGCTGAATGGACAATGCCTGACCCTTTGTTGATTAATGACATTTTAACCGAAACGGCTTAGCTGATTTTAATATTGTATGAGACTTTTTATTATAAATATACGGTTGTTTGAAAGTTGTTTATCCTGATGAAAGGTGACAAGATGATTTTATTAAAGCTTTTCATAAAAACGTAATTAATTAAAAAGTAATTAATGTATCTTCATTATGTTCTATTTGTTTTAAAATCTAATTGTATAATTTTATGTTTTGTCACAGTTATCGGATTCAATTTATGCCGAGTGATCTATCAATCCGGACGATACCAGTCACGCGACACGTAATTTTTTTACCTTAAAAATATGTTTTTTTCTCATTTGGTTAAATTTTAATTATTTTTTGATAGTTTTCAATGATTTTATTTATAAACGATCTTAAAGAAGTCCACGTACTATACAAGAAAAACCGTCGCATCAAGAATATAAATTAACCATTAAAACACAAAAATTTCCTATATAATCATATATGTGTTATTTTGAGATCTTAATTTAAAAAAGTAACGATATATTTTTCCTTCAAATATGTACCTTTCGTTCCTTAATTAAATAAAATCAAATATTTCGAGAGTAAAAATCGCCTATCTCTCTAACGAGTAATAATATAGAGTCTTATCATTCTCTCTGTTAAGATTAACAGCTATTTCATTTGTATGACCAGCTAAAAACGATTTGATCGAGTTCAGCTTTCAACAGCAAACATTCAATTTGCAACGAGCCAAAACTTTTTTGGTCTTTATAAACTCCTAAAACAAGAGGAAATAGACTGTTGAATCCACAGATTGTAAGCAATTTGGAAATGTTTTATCCGGTTTATAACAAACTTATTTTCGGCAAATACAATATTTTGATGAGGTATACCTTCACTAGAAATTTGTTTTAGCAACGTTCAATTTCGTTTACCTTTGTAAGTCATTAATATATTTTAGCTTTAATCTTACGTTGTGAACTAATTTTTGTTCATATGTATCTATGTAAATTATTACTATATACATTATTTCCATTGGTAAGCAGAATCTGCTGGCTTTCATTTGCAGAGAAAATGGTATCGTTAATTTCCTCAATTCCCATCACTGTTCATGCTTGTTGGTTTGAAGAGCTCTTGACCTGTCTTTCTTTTATTTTGGTTTAGTCGTGGTATATATGTCTGTGCTTGACGTGTATATAACATTTAGCAGAGGTAGACATTTTGGGTAAGGTATTTGATGTAATATGGAATGCCGTTCAAGCCTGGGTGAGGAGACTTTAAGAGAATAATAAATAATTTAACATGTATAAAAGTTTATTGTTTAAGGTTTATGTAGGTTAAAGTTTAGTATATAAGGAGAGCATAAATCTAATAGCCAGGCCATAGAGTTGGTGCAAAAGTTTGAGAAATATTAATTCATAATGAAAAACAGGTATTTGAGACAATTTGAAATTAAGACAGGATAGTGTTTGTAACTTAAATACTAATTTAAAAAAAAAAAAAAATATTGTTTTAACCACCTCTCGGTTAGCCATTTGGTTTGTAATATTCATAAATAGCAAAACAATATTTTGAGCAATTTACTAAAACCCCTTAAACACATCATCCAAAACATCTCGCACCAAATAGTCAATCCAACATTTACTAACAATGGCAACTATTGTATTTTTAAATCAAATTGTATAAAATGTTCACTAGAAAACAAATGTTTTATAATCGCCAAATTCAAATGGCGTTCTTTGATTGATTCGTACGACATAAAATCAGCTAACCATAAGCACTGAAGTTACTTACCTACAAAGGCGAAATATTTAGATTCTTTCACGCCTCATTTAACAGCATTCAATCGCCGTTTTCGATCGAGCCGAAACAAAATGAAAGGTTGCCCACTCCTTATCTAAATGCAAAAACTTTTTGAGGTCAGAACACCAGCTGAATGTTTCCTACTTTCAAAGTAATCGAATAAGATACTAAAACGGAAAGTGCTAATGAGGTAGTTGTTTTCGTTCGCGTTTAAGACTTGTTATAAAACTGAAACCATTAGCAGATATTGTGCTACTCTATGACTATGTGTAAATGAAGAAATATTTTGTTTACTTCCTTTGGGAATAAGAACTGTATTCTACAGAATATTAGCAACTTTACGTTTTTTACGATTGGCTTTGATAGAAAAGAACGAGACTCACTTAAAATATACTGGAATTAATCTACATGTTGGTTAAAGTTAAGCTGTCACTTTATTCTTGCTTAGGTAAGTCAATTTTGAATGGAAAATAAATTATAAGCTGAAGGCGGTACGGTTCTTCAGCACTCACGGGTATTCTATCTAACAATCTCCTTTGTTATAATATACTAACACATTCTTGGCGTCTGTCTCTATCGGCTTTAATTTTATATATACACGGTTATGAAAATAAAATATAAGTAGCTTTAGTTACTTTTTGTAACATAAACTATTTGCTGTTTCGATTAGATTAGATTGAGACCCATATTCTGACTTCACATAAGTATAAATAAAGAAATGTACGGTAAGACAGAAACGCTATTAATAAACGCTACCAAACAAGAATGCGTTCAGATAAGCACATATTGCTCCTGGAATATTGATAGCCTTTTTATAGTAATTAAACTAATGATAATTCTGTGTCCACGGAGAGACTACCACTTCGATATTACTGTAAATAATAAAACAAGAAAATATAAAAATTAAAGAAATCGCTGAGTTGAAGGCCATTCCACATGAATACATGAAACTTCTCAAGTTTAAACAAAAAATCAAGGCATTTTTATTACAGCCGCTATTCAAGAATAGAATGAACGTATAATTTTTGCACCGCTTACAGACGATTAAGGTTCTTCCTGAAAAAACTTACATTACCTTCAAAAATTGAGAAAACAAATAAAAATCGATTGTGTTACTTAAAGTTAAGGTTTTATTTTATAAAGCAACTCAATGTTGGGAAGTTACAAGAGTAGAGCAATAAAACACTTTCGTTCGAAGCGCGAAATCACTAACTAATTACAAGTCTTTTTCCGACAAAATTAACTGTTTGATGGTTGTTATGGAAGTACTAGAGCGCAATACGAAAAGTACTTAGCGGTATCAGAAGTTCTTTGTAAGCTAGCTTTGGGAATAAACAAGTTCAAACTGGTAATAGTGGTTTTAACTTTTCTTATAAAGATAAAACCACGTTTTAAATAAAAATTTTGTCTTTTAAAAGGTACCTATAAAATAAATTATTTAAAATATTTAAGAATAAAGAGTGTGCAAGTTCCCTTTTTCACCCAATAATTTCTACCTTCTTATAGTTTCGGCATAAACTACAAAAACCCGTACATAGTGAATAATTGTAATTATTACATCAATCAATTCAGTTCATTCATCGTTGACTAATATGAAACAACGTATATCCTATCTATTTGTCTCTCATATTACTTTTATGTAAATTCATTGATTTTACAAACACGCAATTTATAATGATGTATTATTTGTATAGATATACTAGCTGACCCAGCAAATGTCGTTTTTCTACATAAATATATAGGTGTCGATTATATAGGAGTCAAATTTGGGGTTGTATGTATTTTATATGCTGTATTATAAAGAAATAAAAAATGTTGGCTAAAAGATAAACAAAGATTTAGGGGTGGACCACCCTTAACATTATGGGGTATGAAAAATAGATGTTGTCCGATTCTCAGATCTACTGAATTTGCATATAAAATTTAATAAAAATCGGTCGAGTCGTTTCGGGTAGTTTAATTACGCACACCGTGACACAAAAATGTTATACACAGATAACAAGTTCATAACAGGTCTAGAGAAACGTGAACAGGTGTTATTAAATTATAATTGTTAGTTTCTTGATAAAATACAAATTAATGTTTATTTATCGCTTAGAGGGCTGTTTAAATTAATATTCTATTCGCTATCCAATATTCTCATATGGGCAACCTTATATTGATGGATGACTTATCTCCTAAAGTTTCCATTCATAAATATTCGGATTATATAAAACCATAACGCGACACATTTAGAGCACAATATGTTTGCAATCTATATAATTAAATTTTTATATTGATCTCAATAATTCTGCTTATGCTTAAGAAACAAAATTATGAAATCGTGTTTACACGAAATTTAGACGCGTGACTATAGTAATTGTTATTTACCAAATAATTAAATACATTTAAGTATCATAGAATTGAAATAATATTGTTGTAAGTTAAGAAATTCGAAATATTTACATGTTAATGCTAAATTAATAGCGGAATAACAAAAAAAAATTATCTTCTCCATAATACTGAAAATAAAATCATGAATAAAAACTTTAAATAAATAGACATCGATCATACAGAATCTAGTTGGGGTTTTAACGAGTTTAAAAACTAAGGTGAGATCCAACTTACCACGTTTGTTACACACGAGTCTTTTGTTTTGTGGGTTTATCTAGTCTGGAACTTCTAAGTGTTACATTAGCTGTTTTAAAGTGCTCGAAAAGTTTCAACGGCTCTAGTATTTTGTTCCAAATTTTGACGGTAAATATATAGTAAAGGATACGGAAGTGGTTAGGTATCCAATTATGTTTCAAGTTTCAATACGTTGTTCAAGCTTTATTAAAGGACTTTACCGAGTTTCGGAACGAAAACTATTCAATGTTTGAAATAAAATACATGCAATCGAGCTTATATCAAAAAGAAACTAACATATTTCATTATTGTTGTCCTAAAGATCAATATATAAACGTAATATATGACGCTCTCGATATTTTAAATATTCAATTATACATTGAAAATTGAGTTTGCTAATTTATTCTAATATAAATAAAGAATTTTTTATCTTAGAATTGCCAGACTAAATTGTTTACCAATGAATTTTGTTATGAGTGTAATTAATTTGTATGTTATATCTTTTTTTTACAATAAATGTTTTAGAATTCTTTTAATAATTAGATTTTAAGACGCACTATGTCAATTTTAAACATTAAGCTGTTGAGAGGAATGTAAAATTTCTATTTGGATCATGTATCCCTTAATACTTGTTTCGGCTTCAGTTTATGAATATCTGAACGCTAAGGATAAAAAAGGAAGTTAACGAGATGCTAATTTTGTTGGGTTATCACTCAAGTGGGGTACAAACATGTGTCTGTCTTATAACTTATATAGTTATAAAATTAATGTGCATTTATTAAGACACAAAATTTCTGAATTCATATGAAAATAGATCAATTTAATATAATATGTTAGTCTATTGCTTAAATTAATAAGTTCGAAATATATTTTGCACGACATAAACCATTGTAAACGCAAACCATTTCGAACTAACGATTACCAATCCAATTGGTTACATTTTACATTACTGTGGTCCAACGCCTAGTGACGTATGGACACGCCGTCTGTCCATCACTCCAATTACCGCAGCCTACGACCGATACATCAATCTTACGTACAAATATGGACGTTGGAATCGCACGAGATAGGGCACAAATACACTACCGAAATTGTATGTTTGGTGTTAGAATGTATGGACGCTTTGTTTATTTACGGTGCAGAGGTCGTATTTCGCCTGTGGAAACAAACAGCAATATTGGCGATCTCGCACTTCAGTTTGATTTAAGCGTATTAGATGGAATTTATAGGCTTATAATTTGCATGGAATTATTAATGAAGATTAAAGAATACTAAATAGAAGAAGTAAGAATCCTATTATTATAATAATCCTTTTGTTTTAAATTCTTTTTATATAAATTAATATATATAGTCTCAACGTTTTTAATGATAATAATGAGACTAGCCAAGAAATAATTTAGCTGCTAATTTATGTTTCGTTTAAAAATCTCTCCGCAATTTACACTCGTGCACACCAGTCGGTACTTAGCAAAAGCTGGTATTATAGTCCAAAGCTCTACGGCGTGACAGCCTCACGCGAAACTAATTTAGGGGTTGCAAATTGCCCGCTCAGTAATCACAGGGAATAATTAATATTACCTGTAATTATAAGCCCCGTAATTACCACTGGCTATGTGTCATTGCTTTTAGTTATAATTTGAATCGCTTATACACGAAAAAGATCGCTAAGTGCTCACCTATAGCTAATTCTAAATTCATCGGTATCGATGTAAAATTTAAATATGAAATCTTAAAGTTTACGAGAGTCCAAACACCAATTTATTGATGTAACGATAGTCTACATGGGCGTTCCATACAAAAAATGCTCTTATGACGCAGAATATAGGGATAAGCTACGTATTCAATGCTGAGCAATTTGGGTACAATGGCGAAACATGTGTATAATTAATTAAAAATAAAAAATTACTACTGATTTTTTATTTTATCTAGACAACATGATGGATTGATAAGTATAGTCTGTATCGTAGTATAACTACTACTAGTGAACTTCCTGTTAAAATCCGTCCAAATGTATCACAGATTAACCAGATCAAACTGTCACATAAAAAATATAGTAATATCCTTTCATTTGCATTGAGTACAAAATTGTTGTTTGATATTTCAAACAAGCACTTCCATTTGACTTCTATATACAATATAAATAGATTATTCATATGCCAGATTGCTAGATTCTAGATTACAGATTATTTAATTCATCACTAAGCCGACCAGCTCGCCAAACCATTTTCAGAATTGGCATGATTAAATTTTTTCATATATCTAGTAGTACTACACTAGAATATGTATTAATCAAACAGGATCAACGTATTTTTTAAAACAGTAATCGACTTAAATCGAGAGGCTCATCTGATAGTTGACAGCCACATGTTATCTATCAATATAACATTAAGAATTACGGAACCACAACCAAACATGCTTATTTCATGTTTTAAATTTTTTATTTATATTTTGTCCTCATTTAATTATATACTTCTTATTTTCGGGACTTACAATAATTTTTACAAAATATTGTGAATAGGTTAAATGAATTTAGCTTTAACTGGAAACGCTGGGAAAATAATTCACCTAAGTTTGTTTAGGATAAGCTTTACAAAAACCAAAGCAAATTGTTTACCCTTTTATAAAACAATTTCTATCGTAAATATGCGCTTAATTAAATTTTGCATATTATACTTTTATATTCACATTAAGAATCTCAATATTTTCAAATTCAACGTCACAGCAAATTAATATAAAAGTTTTTCCATTTTCTTGCTTGACATTTGTGAATGCATTTACACATGAATTTTTGTCCGCTAATAAAATGATTAACTATGAAACATTGACCATATACCCCCCAAAATACTAAACTGAATTTGTTTGTTTTAGAAGTTTACTTAAACTAATGGATAGAATTTTAATGTTTATTTAACATTTAACGACAAAAGTTTATCGTACCTACTGTTTCTGAAGCTGTGTCTATCGTGGTATCTCCCTAAAGTTTCCTTTAGAGCTCATATAATAAACATAGTATGGCTGTTACACAACTTAAGATTAACAACAAAACAGCCGTAAAATAGATCGTAACTTTCGATTGATTTTAACTTAATCAATAATGTCATATGACATACTTTATTATGGAATCAAATTAAAAAGATAACTATTCGCTAAACTTAGCAATTTTATAAGGGATTTATTATATTTGCATATCTATTTGTGCTTCGACTTGATAGAAGGAGAACCTGAAATTCAATTATTACTTATACGCTAAAACTATCAACTAGAAGAGTTCGAATTTTAGCTGCATTCAAAGTTTAGACACTAATACTGTCAAGATATCATTTCCACATTCTGTGTTCTCGTGTCATTGCTGAGCATCCATTAATATTTTCCAAAAATAACCTTATGTAAGTTTTCCCATATGATACGAGTGTTAGTTCCTATTTGCTCACTTTATATTGACATCAAAACTCTATTTTCTCGTTTCATGGTATTTCTGAGGCCCAAAGGCCTAACTACACATTCTAGCAATCTATCTCTATCGTTTTATTACCTATCCGTCAGACGATCACCTAAATAGTTTAGGGTATAATGCACAAAAATATTATATTATATTAAACTTATGTAGGTAATGGTACAAGCTTTTAGTGTTGACTCTTATATGCTTCCAACAAAATCATCCTTTTTATGTGTTTAGTATAGGTTAGTTTCTAATGCATGACTCAGTGCTATCTATAACGCCTAAATTAGATTGTAATAATTAATAAATAATTGATTGATAGAATTTGACTAATTCTGAGACGAATAGCAAATTATTTTCACCAAATAAATCTCAGGCTGCTTTGTATGTAAAAAAAATGGGTTTATTCCATAATTATATCGTAATGTTTACTACATAAATAGTGTGTCTAAATATCAAAATGACGACATTTATCTGTTAATTGGACATATTCGTCTAGAGCACGTAATCTGTAATCAGTATTCACAATGAGTGTGTTGCAGCGGACGATTCATTGTTATTCTGAAATGGTCTACTTAGTAGATTGATTTTTATCTTAATTTTTAATATATCGCATGGATATTTGCATTACAAAATTTCCGAAATTAAACGGCATATGTAGGTATACCGTTTATACAGATGTAGGAAACATTTAATTTTTTGAAATTAAAAAACTTCTAAATAAATTAGGAAGAAGAAGATAGGCGTCCTCCGCTGTGTTTTCATAGTTATCAATTTCTAGTTAAATAGATATAATATTTTAAAATAAATAGTTAGTAAAGTATCAACTAATATAGCATAATGTCTAGCGTATCTTCTATTTTTTATTATTACGAGCACAAAACCCAAGATTTAACCTATGACCGAATTTTCATTAGACCCCTCATATCCTTGGGCCAACACTAATGAAAGGTCTGAGTTAAATAGCCTTTTGAGCCTTATCACACATTCTGAGAAAGCTAACCAAGACCTTTATACGTTTAGGATTTTCATTTCGTGTTACTGTTTGACCCTACATAGAATTTATAGACTAAGTAAGTATATGTATGTTCAAAGTTCACGTCCCAAATAATTTGATTTTACTCATGAATATAAATATAAAAACAGTGCGGAAGCTTGACCTTATAAATCAAGTAATAAAATAATATTAATATAGTTTTATCGGAATCTAAGAAAAGTTAACCATATATACATATAAATTAAATTCATACTATCACTAATTTATTACTACATAATAATTATGTAGGAAACAGCATTTTTGTATAATTATTCAATTTCAAATGAAACTATGTCAGTCTAAGTTCAAAACTTATTATTACAAATAGAAAATATAGAAAACTTTATACCAATGGATCTTCTGATGGTCACAAAGTAGATCATTGTTCATGATACACTATCTTAACTTACAATTCTAAAGTACTAAAAACCTTAACCCTCTGAATGTAACCGCATAATAGCGCTTCGGTTGAACTGTAGCGATCAACTAATTCCATTACTAAAACCTTGCAACAATTACCGCGTCAAGTCGTGGTTTTGTTGCCGTTTGCTGCTAAATTGGACACGCGTCACTACCGCTCAGACGTTCCTCTGATTTATAGTAAGTATACTTAAGTACCTATTGATTTATGGGCCGTTGTCAAAGTGTTAGTAGCTCTAAATATAATAGTAAAAGGAATCAACCAAACAATCAGTAGTATGTATCAAAATGATTTTTATCTTTTGTTCGTTTAGTGTAGAATAAAACTTACGCATTTTGGTGATCGATTTAATTTTCACTGGTTTTAATTTAGATGTTCATTGAGCGTTTCTGTACATTCTCATACTTACTTATTTTCTTTAGTAAAGAAATGTATTATAGTTTGTTGATTAAGATTCTGTGCTCTTTGCAAGCAACTTTTATTAAAACTCGATACTTTATGCTAAATGCCTTGAAATTAACATAAAGTTGATCATGCTTATACTCGTATATTATCCATAAACATATTATTTGTAGCTGTAATTTTAAACCATTAACAAGTAGAGGCAATATTGACATTTTGTCCAAATTACTAAGAAGACAGTTTGCCTTCATAACTTAACGAGTGGTAGGAAAGTGATAATTTTAAACTTTATTAATCCGAACTTTGGTATATCCATATTTATATGTAAATTCCTTTAATTTTAATGTAGTGAATTTCAATAATAAATAAACACGGAGAAATATTGTCAGCCTTGCATTAAAAGCCTGTTAAGGGGAAGATAATTAAATATAGCAAATTTGAGGGTTAAATCTCTCACTCAACCCCACCTTTCTGCCACCTGTCGTCTCAGTTCTCAACCTTTATATTTCCCTTTTACCCCTAAAGGCCAGAAACATACTCCAACTTCGTGTCCCATACCTTATATCCACCGCCACGCCGCTCTTTCTAGATGTGCTTATATATTTTTCTTAATATATAATTGAATAAGATAACGATAGTATTCTACGTAACACACTTATATAAATATATCAATTAAAATTGTTTGAAAACGTTACTGAGTTACATAGAAGCTACATGTAGCTACGACTGCTACGAATGCTACGAATGCTACGACTTCTACGAGGATTTTAAGGACGCTATTATATTAGTGGACAATATTGTACCAGTAAATTTCTAATCTTAAGATTAGATTTACTTAGTTGTTATTTAAATATGCACTAACGAAAATTATTTATATAATAACATTTAATAAAAGATATGCAAATATAAAATGTATAGTAGAAAGTAATTAAAATGGCTTGAGATATTAGTTAATTGTTTACAGAACTGTATACAACGAATTTACTTTGTAAGGTAAAGCACTCTTAAGTAAATATTCTAGAAGAGCTTTGTTTATAATTGTAAAATATTATCGTATACTAAAGAGAATAAAATTAATTTTCTATCTACATCTGTCCGTTTCTTCGCTTACTTCTTTTAAAGTATACAAAATGTTTGAAATAATTTTGATTTTAATTAAAATATAATAAATGGTACGTCTGTAAAGCATATATTGACCCACACATATACCAAGTGTATCATAAACTTTGAACGAAATCTTCGAAAACGAACCCGCGGGAAATGTCATAAAGAATAGATTTTTTCTATCAATCGAACAGGTTTTAAGTTATTGTTTAACCTAGTAAAAACTAGAGGTTGGGCGCACCATCTTATAAGATTTAAAAGTACTCCTATGAATTTATACTATCTTGGATTTAGTTAGATAATATACTCTGGAAGAAGATAGAGTTCGACAAGGACATCCATAATTAATATCCCTTTACAAGAAAACATGAAATAGTTTTATACAACAGTCATTACAACAGGCATTATAACAAATATTTCTATATTATATTGTATTTTAATGTAAACTCAGGTAAGTGGTAACTGCGCACAGTTAATCAGGATTAGTTTTAAAAAAGTTCCGCACTATCCTCGGTCTTAACTTTTTAGTATCATAAAACCATAAAGCAATGTATTGACCATTATCTAAAATGAATTGAAGAAAGTATTCGTTGGGTAGCTTATTAGCACAACTACAAACCATCGGGGTCATCGTAGTTTAGTTTTGCAACCACGAACCCCTGGTCCTGCTGGAGGTGGAAATGTTGGAAAGACTGGAGGTTCTAGTGAGTATTTCCTCTTAGTACACTAAGAGGATACGTGGCTCTTCAAGAGAACAACAATAGAAGGGTGAGTCCCACATAAACGGCTAGCATTATGTGTAATGCTTTTCCTCCTCATCAAAAAAAATTAATTGTGCTTATTTAATTTTTGAGACATGCAAAGCCGGCGCTGTTCACAAGTAAAATATTGCATACTGCATTTATTTATAGAACGCAACGAACTGCTTATTACTTATAATACGTACAAGTGCCCGTACTCATCGTTTTAATACAAATTTATAAATGGATTAAAGTAAATACTTCTTCACATTTAAATTTACTGAAACATGTAAAATTTATGTTAAGTCTGTGCTTCATGCAACTTTCATTTAATCTTTCTGAATTACAGTAATTTAAAATAATAAGTAAGTAAGTACTTAACTATTTCGTGTTCACAATCTGTTATTGAAAATTTCATTCATAATATTGCTGTAAAATATCTGGGTGTATAATAAAGCGTAAAATGTCACTCGCTAGATTCTAAAATAGTCGTTATGCATGGTTTGCATTCTTGCCAAGCGATTAATTTAATATAAATTATATTCATGTTGGATTTGCATCCATTTCTCAATCTGATCTTATATCCTAATTCTTTAATAAGTGTCTTATAAAAAATTGAAAGATTAAGATTTGTTTTAAAACTTGTTAGCTGTTGATATGAATTGACCTAGTGAGTATTCCTAAATACTGTTTGAAAAACAACGACATTTAATATATTCGTACGAGAATTAAAAATATATAGTTATAAAGTATTTAGTGGATATTGTTCAGATTTATTTACAACGTATGTCGCGCTCCTAAGAAAAAGAAGTTTTGTACAGTAAAAGTTTAAATCGACAAAAAGAAACTGACAATTATAGTTTATAAACATTGAAAAAAATAACTTATGTATTATTAGTAGTGATTGTCTATCTATTTTACGAAAGAAAGTAAAGATTTTTGTTAATTCCAGGATATTAGTTTAAAGGTATAATACAATAATTGTGGCCGCTTTAAGTGACTAAAAGAATTTAATTTGAGCATTCGGATGACTTGAAAAATAACTGTATTTTGAAGTTCAAACAGTTTAATACCTATCGCAATTAAGCCAGAAAAACACGTTTAAATTAGTTTATTTAAAATTATTTAGAGAGAAATTTTAAAAACACAGCTATTTCTAATATTTATATGTAAAATATTTATTCGTCTCAATTTGATACAATACTATTTTTTTTAAAGTATGACAAGTGCACAAACATAAAAAATAGTACTGAAATATATTTTAAAAAGAATGTAAACTAAGCTTAAATTCTGAATTAAGAACGTGTTTGCGATAACGTAAAGTGCACAATATTATTACAGTATAATATGCATCGATAAGAAACCTTACTAAGACTGGCAAATTATAGACATCATTTTGACGTGTTCGCTTAAATCGAAGGACACATTTTGCCATTTTGAGATATTTTTAGTTGTAAAGTGGTAGTTACGTAAAATTAAATCATGCAATAGTAAAATTTGAAATATTTCCACGGTTAAAGATTATTCTTTGCGGCAACAACTTTAAAGAGTCTTTTACTTTAGTAATAAGTACACCTTTTGAAGGATTCTTGGTTCACACTGATTGTAGGATAATAATATTATATCTTCTTTTTTCGTATATTAAGCGTTTCGGAAGACCATTGTTATTGTACACGAGTTATGTGCGGCGCGGATGACCCAAAAAAACCAAGCTTTATTTTAAAACCTGTTTATTATATTAATAAGATTACGAAACTACTAATACATGTCCGTACTATAGAAAACGTTGAGTTTGAATCTGACTTACCTTTATCTATTAACTCTAACTTAAGATAACTCAGAACTATGTTATTCAATGTTCCCGCGAGAACACCGACCTCAGCATAAAGAGCGGAAGGCATTCACGTAACACACGTATCTCTGATTATTTGTTGATGGAAGAATCATGAGGCATGTATGAATAAATGTTTTATATATGTATCAATCATATGTCGCGATATATATATATTTATATATATCGCGACACTTTTGATGATGGTACGCAAAAAATCGATCCTGACTAAAAAATTTTTAAAACGTTTTGTTAGCGTTATTTCACTTCATCATGTTAGTCCAGCTGTTTTTATTATCATGCTAGTTCTTTTTTAGTAATGTAATGTATTTTTTATGAAACTGTCGATTCATATAGCTATTGTTTTTAATAAATATTTTCAAGCATAACAATAACTACACTTAATTTTGTTAATTATTTAATTATGTGAGTATGACTAATTTTTTTTTATAAAGTAGAAAATTCAGATATAACAAAATTCGAACCACGCTTTACAGCACTTCACGTTTCCGTCTGTGTACGGTGAGTCTGGCATGATAAAATCTATATGGACTATTTCACGTTAAGCGGACAACCAAAAAGTGAGGTCATGAATTTTGTTTATATTCTGGTCAGTTATACTTCTAATAGACGTGGATAGGTCTACCCAAGTTTTTTTCGTATAAAGCTTTATTGATGAGTTATGAGCTTTTAAAATTTACTAACAATGAAGTCACGAATTTTTCGATGCCTATTATCTGTATCAACTGATTTGTAAAATTATAAATAAAATGTATTGTTTCTTATAGTAAAGAAGTTGAAGCTTTTAATTTTTTTGTCGAATTCTAAATTTTTTTACATATAGTAAACCGGAAGTGAAAATTTCAAATCTATATTTAAGTAATTTCAAAACTTTTTATTTTTACTTTTTTTACTTGATTTAAAGCTTTATATGTAGTAATTCTTCACAAAAAAAAATTAAAACGTGATCTCCAATAGTTAGTTAGTGTAGAGCACATAGAGAACACGTAGCTATGAGCACTCTCTAATCAATCGAGATTATGGGCTTACCTGCTAAAGTACTATGATATTAATATGTTATCCTTCATTCTTACATGCAAAAAAGAACATTTTTTTCAATAAAAAATTATAATAATGTTAAATCCATACAAAATAGCCATTATATTCGTATAGTAGTCGATAAATGCAGTAGAACCTAATTAATTGTGAGACTAGAGAATGAAGATACTCATGTGCTGGGCTCGTGTCAACTGGGTTATTATCATCTACAACATGATAACAGAATTGTGTGTGTTGATTTAGATTAATATGTGAAATGTCAAAAATGAAATGTCTGTATTTATATACTTAATAGCTGTTATCAGCTATTTCTCATTAAGATACAGAATGGCTATATCAGAAAGACAATATATAATATTTTTGTCTGTTATTTAAGTTATTCTACTTTTATTTTTAGAAATAAAGGGTTTCACACAAATACATAAAAACCCATTAAATTTGATCAATCAAGAAAATTATTTTTGTAAACTTTTTTGACATTGATAATGAGGTCGGTTATACATAAAATTAACAAATTTAATAAAGTTATGTACGATGTCTTTGAAAATCTTATCATTAGACTTATATGTTTAAATTTACTGACAATCATTTAAACGTTATTGGAGTCTTTATATCATTAATTGAATTGATATTTGAAGGTTTAATAAAAAATGATAATATCAAAATGATGTATTGTTTATGTCATTTGGATAGTATCAAAAATCTTTAAATTATATTTTAAAAAATGAATTTCAACTTCTACAAAAAGTAGCAGATTCTACATTTAAAATGGTGAATCAGCGCCGCTGTTTCTAGATTTATACGTTGTATTTCAACAGTAGTCTATATATCTTAACGAAAATCTAGATAGTCCAGGTGCTATTCTAATATTAATATAGTATCAGCTACGTGCTTCGTAATGGGAAGTTACGGCCGATTTATACGTATAAGGATATTAGGTGTCACTTCAATCGTTTTTAAAGTAATAACTAACACTTTTATATAGGTTCATGGTTCTGTAGAAAATTAACAATAACTAGGTGTAATTAGAATTATATTTCTTTTTTCGAAGTATCTGTAATAAAAGAATGTCACTGTCTCGTGCTCCTTTCAGTTCTTTGATCTATGTTGTATAATATACTTCGATACACTTTTCACTGTTTAAATAGATTTTCACAGAAATTTTGTTTGTATATTATTTTTTATGTTGCTAGTTGTTGGTTAGAAATCAAAAATTACGACAATATCCAATTTTTATTAAACGTAATAAGGCTTAAGTTTGGCAACACGTCTTCTAGACCTACTGATCTTGGAGGTGTCCATAGGCGACAGAAATTGCTTAATATAAGTTTCTAACGTATTAAACACGTCAGTAAGCATTCATTTCAGTAGAAAAACTGGTTTTAGATTTAGTTTCTTCATTATTTAATAGCACGTGAGTAAATCCAGCGCCAGTGACATAAAAAAATTAATTTCCAGCATTTATTTACATTGTTTATAACATTACAAATTACAGAAGTTAATAAAATAAAGTCGGCGGATTCTTCAGCTAATCAGAGGAATTCTAAGATTCAGGAATTTATAAATTGAACTTTATAGATAATTGATTGTTATATCTCTATCGCTATTTTCACTTTTGATAAGCCCGATCATTACCATCATAAAGCAAACTGAAAACTAGATCTTTGCTGTCGCTTCACACGGCTTACGATTAAAAGGTGTACACGATGTCGCTTCTCTTAGTTGAATAAATGTTGGAGTATTTTACATATGGAATACTTCACGTTTGATATCAAGTCATTCTTATAAAACTCCTTATCCTTATACTAACATAATAAAGCGTAAATAATGCTAATAAAACGTTTTACAAATATTTTTTTTTTATCAGAATCGCTTTTTTTTCGTCCCATCATCAAAGGTGTCATTAGTACTATCATCTGTCTTCGTTTTCGGGAGCGGTCCCCTAACACATTATTTTATGCATTAAAATTGTAAACATCTATTGTAATGTCCAAAATAATTGTATAAAAAGGATTTTAGTATATTAATATTACTAAAATCAGAAATTATTTCACCGAGCATTTTTAAAATATACATAAATATTATATATATTCTATTTTATTTCCTTTTTTTACGGAAAAGGTTTACATGCTCTCCCTATAGATGTTAATACCTTTTGTTACGCAGTTAAAGTTGCTTGGGTTAGCTTTTTTCCTGTGAATTTCAGGCATGTGAATTTATAATCAACGCAAAAGTTCTATACCTTTTTTCGATTTCGCTTCGACGTTTCGATTGAATGGAAATAGCATATTTAGCGTTAGTGCCAATCTACCGTCTGACTTGACATAGCTTATATCTTAATATATATAAATCTCGTGTCACAATGTTTGTCCTCAATGGACTCCTAAACCACTTAACCGATTATAATA
>JAOSYY010000016.1:5134312-5153512 GCA_025727935.1 Hebomoia glaucippe
AATTGAACGGAGTTAAAATGTAAAATCCAGTCGAAATATTACCACGACTAAATTGGTGACCCCGACGTGATACTAAACTATCTATTGAAATTACACGCAAATTAAGAAGGGTTTTCAGGGAATTTGTAAAGTAAATCGTGATCCTAATTTCTAGTATGAATCTGAAATGAAAAATAAAATTTAATAATAAGGTTGGTTGTAGCTTTGAGCTCATACTTTCCATAACTAATATGCTCGTTAAAATCGCTTAACGCTACAATGATTATTTCTATTTATGAAATATTAAACATTTTCGATTTCCATTAGCCTATTAGTATTTTATTCGATATAAGTGCTCAACGAGAGCTCATAAAAATATTTATTTTTAATTCTGAACCACCATTTGAGTGAGCTCTCGAAATGCAGCTGTTTGATGTACCCTCAATGTATCGTATTACTCTATATTTTCAAGTATTTTACAGGGAATATTTGTGGATATATTTAAAGAGTTATTTATCATAGAGTAAAGCTTTTAAAAGCTTGTTGTTGTGTCACTTCCTAAGAAAAATATAAACCTGAGTAGTAAGAGTAATTTTCAATACAGTTTCTTCTCTTCTTGTAAAATAAAGCTTTTTATTAACCTTAAGAGAATAATGTACAAACAATAATTTTCAAAAGTTAATTACAATTTAATCAAGTAACTCTTAAGAAATAACGGACTTTTAAATTTCTGTTTATATTTTGTCTGACTTTATATTTTGTGTTTAATTCTATAATATTGAATTTATTTTTTAAAACACTTTATAATTGTTTCTTAAATTATAGCACTACAATTGTTCACTTAATTATCCCATAAAAACATTATCAGTGAAAAGGCTATAAATATTGTCTAATAGGGTAAACAAAGATTAAAATATAAGATTAATTTACAAATCTGACCTTTAAAGCTAATTTCACAGTCAAAAGCTTAGACATTTAAATCCTTTATAATATTATAAAGACGTGAACGTTTAAATCGAGCGTACAACGGCAGGTTTAGCAAAACCCTTGTTGGGTTCAAACCCAATTAATACTTGAAGCACCTATACGCCTCCGGACAAGTTTTTCGGAAGGTTTCGGACTAAATTTAATCCACGGAAAGGGAGGTAGCTTATCCCTACACGTTCAGATTTTCTATTATTTAAACTAAACAGATTGTCTATTTGGGTTTGAATTGAATTAAAATCAGTGGAAACACCGAATTTCGGATTTGTATCCAGTTATTGTTTGCGGAAAAACTATACTTTTACATCGGCATTTATGTTCAGTCGAACGGTTCATTATGAGTCATTTTAAAGGTTAAACACTGCTTCTCAATTACGGTTGATGTAGCAACCTTAGATATAAATAGTACCTATATAGATAAGAACCTATCCTAAAATTATACTCTTATATAGAATAGGAAATACTTATAGATTCATTTTATTTTATTCTCTATTAAAGTTTACTAGTTCAAGCTACAATATGATTCTCTATATTTCTCACTTATGTAAAAGTCATTGCCTTCTTTTCTCTTTTCTCGATGTCTGTGATGACGTGGTAAGATGTAGTAAAACGTTGGACTAAGCAACGCCACACAGTATTTGAAAATACAAATAATGATCAATATATGCCAGATAAAACTAACACGACTGCGGCTTATTATTAACATAAATGACGCCTTTATAACATATAATTAGTCGATGCTTGATAAATAACTAAAGTTGAGTTTTCTATACGTAAAACTGAAAGAAGAAAAATAATACGTAGTTCTAGTAAGTAAACTTGACACTAACGAGTCATACAAATGAAAATTCAGGCTTCGCCGCGGGCGGAAACCGATAACAGGTAATGAAGTTGACTTGAATATCAATAGAATGCCTTAGTTTTCTCCTTTTCTTATCTTGAATATCCAATTGATACATTTAATGTATATCAATAATATTTTCTGTGATTGCAGTAGGAAATAAAATAGTGTTTAAATTCCCAAGTACAATTATAAAAATATAAGCGCACGGGATATTTAAAAGGTGATCAATGATCAAAGAAAAACTTACCGAGATGAAATATGGTAAGTAAAAGTAGTAACAGTAGAAGTTTAGTATTTATGAAGAAAAGCAGTTACTTTTGACTTTAATACCAGTCTCCTTACGGGCACCATAAAGATAGAAAATAGCCCATCGGAAGTTGGCACAAATAACTCAGCTGTTTAAGAAAATAATTGGTGAAATAAAGGTTGAAAAGTGTCTAATAGAAAAAATTCAAATGACATTTATTAAATACATTTTTAATGTCTAGTTACTACAGAGTTCGTGAACAATTGTCAAAAACATGGACAAATCAATAGATACTGATATAAAACAAATTCCTATTAAACTCCCTACCAACCGCGATAAACGAATGAACTCTCATCTAAACGGTCTCTAACAGTGAACCAGCAACTGATGGATTTTTGATTTGAGGCGTAACCGCACTACCGTTTCAATTATTGGCTTCCTCATAGACCCATCGTATTCACGCCATCACATCTAACGTTATATAACATATAAATGTTTTTAACAAAGAACACGTAAACTTCCTAATGATTTTAGTGCTCGATTTAGTTACTACTATTTCGCTTAATATTTGTAATGACTCTTTTTTGGTCTAGACGAAATATAGATTTGGTCTTAATTATTTACGAAAGTTTTATAAGTAGATATATATTAAGAAATATTTTTTTACAAAATACAATCTTAATCTTTGAAACCCAGATTGCCTTCTAGAAAGAAACTTATATTATTTATTGTTGAAACTACATTTAAGTGTTACGTAAGTAAGTGGTAAGATTTCAGTTATGTTTTAGATTTTTTTTTCTTTAGCACAAATTAGAAAATTTACAGACCAAAATCGAAACACATATTATAGACAAAAGTCTAAAAATCTATGAATGGTGAAATGTGATCCACGGAGAACTTGATTTTATAAATAAAACTTTACCAAATCTACGCATGAAAAAAATACTTTAAGAAATTACATAATATATTATAAAGGTGTTAGATCAGGCGGTAATTTGCAAGGCATACTTCTACTTGACTGACCCATCGGTTCACATAATCCAATGACGTGGTGCCAAAGTACATTTTAACTTCAATTATTTGAAAATTCATGGATACAGAACTGCATTTTTTACTCCACATTCCATCTATCAACGCTGGTTCCTGTTCCGGATGGAATTTTGATTTTCCCCCCACACATTGATTGCTCAAGTATTGTATTCATCACCTTTATGATTCTGGATTCAGCGCCGAAAAAAAAATGTGAACACTAGCGCTACAACCAATCTCTTCTTGGTCTTTCTAGAAATGTTTCGGATTTACCATATAATTAATTGTTAAAATGAAAAAACATTAGATTATTTCAATCTATCATCCATTAATCCTATAGAAATCTTTTCAGTTCATCATGGGTGAACATCCTGCAAATTATCGAAGGCTGCATTCACCGCCCAGTCAATATTCGCTTAGGTACTGAGGCACGCCTATTTTAATTTCCTGTCTGATCTCATACTGAACGTAAGCTTGATATTATTTTCGTCCTTCAGGTCTCTAAAGTTTGTGATCGTTTTACTGCGTTGGACTGCTGTTTGTGGTCTAGATGAAATTAAATAATATGCTTTCTTATGAGCTTTTCTAAATTAGATTTTTATTCGTGAAAATCTTTATATACACAGTGATAACAAAATAGTATTTACTGCGATGTTGTGCATAAAATAAATACCTAGTATTTAAAAAATAATCTAAAAACTATGCCTAATATGTAAAAAAACGTACTTGTAAAATGTTGAATATATTAATATTAAGGGGTCCTAATCTCAATTGTTGTAGTCTTAAAACTTTTTGTTGTTTGTTAAAGGCACCGTATTACCTGGAAGTGACGTTTCATTTCCTACATCCCACTCAGTTAAAAACAGAATATAATTAGAGTATTCCAAGCGAATATCTAATTGATCTTGTAAGATCAGAAATGTATAACAGAAACTCGTATTCAACATTAAGTGAATATTCATTATTGTTACCACAATATTAAAATTCTGAGACTATTATGACGATAAATCGAAAATGTTATCCATTTAAGATGAATAAGTTAATTATTGTATAGCAGTCTTCTATCGTCTGTGATTAATGTAATTCAAAAAAATATGACATATATAAAATTTTAAAAGATAATTTTATAAACCAATGTATGCTTTTGAAATTCGAACGACAGTTCAATAATTTGTTATCTTGAAGTAAATGATGGAGCTAAAGCTCACTTCCTTAGTTTTGTGACCACTAAATTTACCACAAAATTATTATATGTATAGACATATTATAAATCATTAGGAAGGACAGTCAATAATTAGAACAATAGAACACAACGTGTTTTTTACCATTTCTATATCTGTATGTATAGATTATCTTTTTTTTGTAGAGATTTTAGATTAAGTAATGAATTAATTACAAAGAATATTAAACGAACTGTCATAATATATAAACAAGCTAAGCTTAATCCCAATCTATACACCTTTTTACGTGACCAATTGTCAAGCATACAGACTTTTGTGAAAATAAAAATATAGCAGAATAAGACGAGCAAAATAAAAAAGAATAAACGTAGGAAACTTTATTTAAAATATAATAAAAATATGTCGGTACCTTAAGGAACAAAAAAACATCTAGAGTTTTCCGAAATTGCCTCCATGGTCCAATTACCTACGTTTTAACATTTTTTCTCATTTCCTTTAAAGATTCGGGTGTAATAATACGACAGCAAGAACATTGTTTTTTGTATAATTAATGAAAGAATTCTTTTTTAGAGGTAAATTAATATAGGGTTTTATTATTAAAATGTAATTTCAGTTAGCTAAAGCAAATTAATAAAGATTATCTTTAATAAATAAGTACAATCTATCATCATATAATTCAATACAAATCCTTTCTATTATTAGAATAACATCAACTTTGAAGAGGATTAATAAACAAATTTAGATTATTACATTACACGAAAGCTTCAGATTTTTTTTTATAATTTGGAAAGAGCGTTAACTGGCATAATTAAAATTATATGAAAGAGAGGCAGCCAAATTGTTATAAAAATAATTTGACAGATTACGGGACAGGTGAATCGTTTTTTAAGTCGTCCACGGTCAGGGGTGCTCTAATATGATAGTACAGACCAAACTTTTATTACATTTCTTACACACCGACAAAATGATACACAAGAAAAATTCTGAGAAGTGTACGAATAATAAGAAAAGTAAGAAAAATTCTTAAAAGGAAAAAATATATATTATGAAAGAAGTGGTTCATAAAGACATTACCAGATGATCGGTTCTCATAAGATTGTTTGAAAATTTGAACAAAAATATAAATTTGTCCCGAGTCCTTGGTGCCTGAAAGAACCAGCATTGAAATAAAAAATAAAAAAAAACGCTTATAGGGCTATATATATAATAAACGATAAAGATAATCCTTAGGTTAGAACGTCACCACATGTAAAATATTATCAATATGGGAAATTTTAAAAGTGTTGCATATATGGATAACATACTTATAGAGAAGTACGTGAATATGTCATACTTGAATTTACAACTTTTGCCGTAAGCCCCAGAGATGTTTGAACCATAAAAACATTAAGTACTCTTATGCTTTATTCTAATCGAATACTTATTCATTTTAACATCATTTTTTCATTAATTTGTCAGGAGGCAAAATTTGTTGAAGCAAGGTTCCATATCGTAAAGTTTTCTGGTCTACTGATGACAGACAACAAAAGAGATTGAAATTTTTAAGCAATTTCAGCATAAAACGTTATTGAGGCATAATTCTGTTTGACCGCTATCTACTCGTATAGTTAGCGTCTTTATGAAGAACGAATTTTATTACACTTCGCTCCCACAAATTGCCTTAAGCCGTAACTCTGAAGTGGCTTTAATGAAATTATATTTTTAAACTTACTTCAGTATCTTTTTTATTTTCTCATAAAAATAATAAAATAACTTTGCCAAAGTTAAATATTCATTTCCATCTCGAGGCGAGTAATAAAGGTGCAAAGTGAGTTATTGTTTTATGTTTATTAATGTTTTTCACGCAAAAACGTTTATTCCTCCTTAAAAAATTCTTCTGTTTGAAACAAAAGTACTTTTAATGATTATTGTCAAATTACAATTTCCGAACTACAAATGCATTCAACATTTCTTCTACGTCATATTTAGTTTTAGTTTACAGTCATACAGTTATAGTTATTAGTGATTTAACATAAAATGTTCGAGTTCAAACTAAAATCATTGTTACAAGATGTTCGATTAATCTCCGATTAGTACCGCTTGATTGATGGCTCTGCAAACTGTTGACCCGTCGTTGAGTCGTCAACTGCAACCTTTGCAGTTGCTCTAACCAGTCTGGCTTGAGCTCTGTCTTCAGAAGATAGATTCTGTATGAAGTAGGTTGATCTTAACAATAATTAGACTGAGAACCCCAATTCTCAACATCGATTTGTTCATAATTGTTTGCTTTCGGGATGCAGTAATAATGAATTAATAAAAAATGTACCTACTTAAAAAACGTCTTCAGGAAATATATCAAAATTAATATCGTTATTTATATCGTAGTCATATTGTTTCTTATAAATATCGTAGTAATGAAACGAAAAGTCTCGTTCAAATCGTATTTTTTCATAAGCAATATAAATACAAAATTGCAGTTGTATTTCTGTGATTAACCACTGATATGTCTGAAAGAGAATTGTCTATGTGTTGATTGGCTTTACTGACAGTTAAGAAGATAAACGATCACCGTCATTTGTCATTCACGTCCCCTGAGCGTTGACTAGCTTAGATATTTCTATCAAAATTACACATACGAGTGTAGCACTTAATACCTAAAGAATACAACTGTCAATCGCATATGGATATGAGAGATTACATTCCTATAATTGAGCACTGTATCAGCCCTATTAAATAAAGCTAATGAGAAATTTTGTTGATTGATGGATCATGTAGTCTATTGTTTTTCTATGCGAAGATTAAGTAATAAAATCAATTACAGTATAATAACTCGGTCTATTAAAGCGATACATCCGTTTACATTAATTTGCAGTAAAATTTGTTTTTGCCATAAATTAAAATATATGTAAATTATTAATAATCTCTTAGAAACTATAAAATAAACATATTGTGCCTAAAAGATACAAAAAAAATTGTTCATCAACTGAACAACTTATTAAAATAAAAGAAAATGAGCGAAAATATACAAGTATACGGGATACGTTTGCCCCGGACACGTTCCTAAGCTTTTTTACTGATTATAATAAATGATATGATAGTTCCTGGCTCCTTAATTATATTTTACATATTAAAATATTATAATAATTATTCCAAGCGAGCATATTTCTAGCTAGTACTATTGTACTTAATTATTATTAAATAAAAACTGACTAATTGTCATGCTGATGAGCATAATAGGAAATTTCTTCTAAAAATATAATTTGTTGTATGTAACAGGTTAAAATATCACGGGCTCATTATAATGTTGAAGAGGTTTTCTTGCCAAGATTCAGCAAGGATGCATTTCAAATTCAGAACTCGTTATAAACGTTCAAAAATCTTATGATGTCTTAACTTTTTTTATGTCTTAGTAACAGCGAATAGATGATACTTTTTCATTAATTATAAATAAGGACTTGTTCTATTAATGCATTTAATATCATGGATGATCTTTTTAAGGCTATATACTTTTGGATCTGTTTCACTAATGACTTTTTTAAACTGGTCAATTGAAAGTCAATTCCTTTTCTCTAGATATAATCTAACAAATTATACATGACTCATGAATATAATATATTTGTATATAATATATACTTATGAATATATGTATAACTAAAAAGGCATTTTGGTGGTAAATAATGGCCAAAAAAGAAACTTTGGTACGTACATATTGGTCTATTATTATATAATACGTTTTTACCTAAAACTTTAATTTCGAAGTAGAAGTAGCCCAAACCTAAACAAAACTTGCAAAAGCTTACGAAGAGCTTCCACGAAACACCTTGATCCTTGACTTGTACACACTTACAATATATACTACTTCAAATGGCTGGTCCTACGGATATGTAAATGAATTTATCTTTATACATATATGTATCTTACTATACACATCGTTATAGTAAACAACACCTCATAAGGTGTTAAATAAATATTTTTTGTACCTCTTTTTGGACACATATGTTCAAAATGAGTTATGAAATATATTTATTTCTTTTTAATAGAAATATATCTACAAGTAGCTACTGCCAGCGGATTCGCTCGCACTCTTTTCGATTTTCACACCTTAGGTTTCATTATTGGACTTTTAGTAAAGATCCTTATTTTTTTATTTATAATATAACCTATAGTCTTCCTCGATAAATGTACTATCTGACACTGAAAGAACTTTTTAAATCTGAACATCGGTTCCTGAGATTATCGCCTTCAAACAAACTTTTTAGCTTTATAATATTAGTATAAATATTTAATAATCTTAATAAACAATCAGGTTCTTACTGTATTATCTCATAGGTAAAAATCTAAGTATAATTATTCTTAGCAAGTTTACATTAGAATATTAGGAATGCTCCCATAGTAACGATAAATCTTAAAATTGAACGATTAACTTGTCATAGCGATGTTTCTTCGTCATAAAGAACTTAACACGAGATAAAATATTATGTTTATGCATAAGCAATCGTTAAATAGAATAAATTATTAAATTATTCTATAGTATAAGGGGATTCATGACTTAACCAACCTTTAAAGCAATTTGTAAATATTTTGTGGTTATTTGGGCTTAGGTCAGCGATAAATTCTAAAGAAAAGATTAAATTACTAATTGAGGAGTTTAAACTTAGCTACGTCAGCAGTATAAATAAGTTAAAAAATACAATATAAACTTATTGGAAAAATATATAATAAAAATATCCAAATTTAATAATATTTTTAATAATTCGGTATTTTTTATGCGATACGAAGACAAACGAACAGGCAGTTCACTTATATTTCGCTATATATGTCGCCTATGGACAACTCCAAGATCAGTTAATCTAGAAGACGCGTTGCCAACCTAAGTCCTTATTTATTTTTATTTCGAGTATTCGGAAATTCATATACAAAAATCGAAACGCGCATAGCACTTCACTACTTTTCGTTCGTTTTAACGTGGTACATGACCCAGACGGAACTTAACATTTATTAGGAGTTCCTCCCACCACATTTAATACTCGAAATGGCTGTTGTTTTAGTCACTCGTCCGGCCAGAGGCATCCCGTACCCGAGGCAGAACACAAATTACATATTTTGTAATGCAACTATGATCCGACCGGGATTCGACGAATCCGGTGCTCTGGCGTCACGGTTGCTTTACCCAACCGCTAGGCTACAGAGCCCTCAAAGTCCTCTATTCTTAAATTCGAGCCGTTTATTGTAACATAACCTAAAAACCATTTCACATACGTAGAGAAATCGAAAACCATCAATCACGAACAAATGTGAAAAGCTAAGAATGGGCAACCTGATAACATTGACGCGTTCAATTTTTATCGCACAGACAGGTTTAGAATTTACGTCTTCTCTTTGTACATTTATAAAAATAAAAGCTTTTACGAATAAATAAAGCTCAGGTTCACATCTAATTGAAATGATATTTAGAAGTGAATGTTTTGCTTATGCGAACTTATAACACGTTGATTGCCAAATTCACGTTTTAAATTCATTTATGCAATTGTTATACATAAAACAATGTTACGTAGGTACAAATCCATACAATAAAATAAAATGGAAATGTTCATTTACAAACGGACTTCCTAAATGCATGTAGGAGGAGTTAGAAAATTCGGTCTCTTCAGAAAAGATTCAAAATTAACAAGAAGCAATATGTTCGAATATTCCTTGTTATATGTAGGCCCCATTGCAATATGTCCACAGGGCACATAGGAAGACTTGTAAACACTGCTTATGACCGTCTGCGCTGCGGTCCGTAAAATTATGCTGTAGGCAATATGTTAAGCTCCCTCCGAATTACGCAAGTAAAACGTTAACGCGCATTATAGTAGTTTTCTTTTCAACTAGATCTTGATTTCATATTACTGACGTCTGACAGCGATATTATATATTTTCATTAAATAAAACTAATTTAAATATTAAAAAATATGACATTATTTTTTCATAAATTCGTTTGTTTGAACTTAGCTACTCTTGCACTTAATGTAAAATAAATATGTTTAAACGATTTGTATCCATAAAGGAGTTTGTATGAAATATCGCTAAACTTAAAAAACTATTCGAACGATCATTATGACAGTTAGTAGCGATACTTTTTAATCGTAAAAGGCTGTATTCTATTGCCATAGATGTTGATATCCTATGTGATGTAGACGAAGCTGAGTGGTCCAACTACTATATTATAACTGATAATACCTATACCGTATATGCGAGTCATATTCGATTCAATAATGGTATGTTTATGAGCACGTATTTTTTTTTTAATATCAAACACGTCCTCCTGTAACTTGTAACACACAAAATGCATTATAGCTGCCATGGGGAGCCGGCGAGATCTACGCGTAATACCTGGTGTGTATTTTAAGGGATGTTTATAGAACAATGAGAAAGAATTTCATCACGGATTTTATGCTTTACATCCCAAAATAAACGACGAAATAAGGAATTCTACAACTCATTAATATAGTAACGTTTGGAATTATTTTGGATTTGCACTCATTACGAAACCATATAAAATCTTATTATTTACAAGGATAAATTATTTAATTAAACTATAGTTGCAAGGTATTAAAAACGCTAAACAGTTTATATATTTTTATTTTTAGATGTGTTTCTAGTGACATAATTAAACTAATGTCGTATTATATCGTAGTTTTCGTTTTTAGTGTAATTTGGAAAAGACGGCTTGTAATTCTGCTACAAAACTAAATATACTAAAAGTGGACTATGAGTGGTTTAATAAGTCAAAATATTGTTTATAATCAGAACCAATAACGTTTGCATAATATTTATATTTTAGTAGACTATAATTGCAATAACAAACTCCTTCCTAATTAGAATATCACTCCTTTAAAATATCTCAAGTTCCTTAAATTTATATTATTAAATCACGATATCAACTCACCCCAAGAGAGAAAAAACAAAAATTAACATCAGTTTATTAATTTAACATTAGCATATTTAAAAGAAAATCTTTATTAATCCAAATGTATTTTAAGATATAATTTAATTTAAATTATATATATTACGCTAAATAATGCACCCTTATATTAAACAAATTTTGTAAAGAGGGAACCCCCTTTATTCACCCTTAATCTATATTATAGAGTGGAATGGATACGACCCTAGGACCCTTAACAGTGAGCAATCAATGGGCAAATTAAACTGCCTTTACCTAGTCAAACACATGCTCAAAATCGCTGGATACGACATCCGTCTTTACTTAACATTATAGTGTTACAAAAATTATTGTGATCACAACAGAAATTTATAGACGGATATGAAATTAACTAGTTGATGTTAACTAATTTTATATCGAATATTCAGTTATTTTTAGACTGAAGTTGAACATATAAAGAAAAACCGTTTCTAATTTAAATCGTTACTAATTCATCAAAATTAAAGAAATCGACAAATTGAAACGAATAGATTGGTAGAGTTGTAACAAATGCAAATGCTACAATCACTATCTGTCTATTATGTATACATGTAAGTTTATCCAGCTGTGGACTCAGCAATTAACTTGACTATGAATTAAAAGATTCACGGAACGAATATCTTTACAATAAATACTAGAAATATAGAGTAAAGTACTTTGGTTTGGTATAATATTCCATGTCACATCCAGTAAACAAAATTTTTAAAGTTTTGCCCACCCCTTGTTTACTTAGCGTGAAGATACTTCAGTGAGTGATCGGCTTATTTCGGCGTGGATAATTAAGCGGGCCAAAGGAAATGTGAACGTAAACGCACCCGCGATTTTTTGTTATTATACGTCAACCTTTATTCGTGTACAGGTCACAATTAAAGTCCAAAAATGTTGAGAATTAAATTACTTTTTTGTTATCTAGTTATTAAAGGTGTTCGATTTGTAAAATTGTAGCAAAAAAACTATTGATGCTTATGCTGTTGTCCATTTGCAAAAAAGACCCTTTGTATTGAGCCGAGTTTTATGCTTGTTTATACATACAGTATATTCTTTTTATTAGGTATATTTATATTTATAATAATTTATAACATACAAAATAAAATAACAATCGCGTATCAGAAGCAGCTAAATGAAATAAGGAAGAGCAACAGTGTTTTGCAATAAAATTTAAATATTTAGATTTTTTTCTTGACTTTCACCCAAATTTTCACTAGCTGGAAGATGTATTTATTTATATACTATAAAGTTTTAACTTACCATGTAGAACACTTAGGCAATACATACTACAACATTTCCTATTAATTTTGAAATTAAACTCATATGTCCTTGAAGTACAGAAATATATTAGCAATGCATAGTTTTGGATTTCATATAACTGGACTTTTTATTAATTGAACTTCTTTTACTAGAAATTGTTTTCAATTGTTTTCGAGTTCGACGCTAGGAATTGGGTCAGTACTGCCATAAAAATTATTACATCTTTAATTATAGAAAATGGGCAATACAATATTGCACGTAAAGGATTTATTTAATTCGAGTACAGTACCACGACGGAACTTAATATAGGATATTGGTATTTGCAATTTGAAACTTCAATTGAATTTTTTTTTTGAAAATTGTTTTTTTGAAAATAACTGTCAAATGCAAGAATCACGTAACTAATAAAGATCTCGCAAATAAGCTGTGTTTCCAATATGAAGATATTGGGCTGTAAAATTGAAGTTCGATTTTACAATGTTACTTTTATAGCGATCACTCGTAAACCCAAATCCTCAAAGAAACTAACATACCGTTAAAGTTAGATTAAGATAACTATGGAGTTAACACATTTTTCGTAATGCTTCAAATAACGTAACTTTTTATATACAGCATGAAAAAAGTTCCAAGACGAGTTTTAAGATATCAATCACGATATTTGACAGTTGTACATTATAATAAATAAGACCAGCAGATTTTTGTAGTCATTGAATATTTGTATATTAATGTAAAAAAGCCAAGATCTTTCCGATACTTCAAAAATACATTTTCGAGGCTTAAGATTATCATAATGCAGCGATATAAAATTAACTTTTTAATGAACCTTCCTAATTTATTAAGAAAATATGAATGCTATAATTTGAGAATTCAATCAATCTTAACTATTATATGTTATGCATCTGGCAACAGTTTTTCGCTTCTCACATTTCCGTTAAATAAGGTGGTCGTGATTTATCGTGTTCCTTAATCAATCAACGGCTTTATTTACGTATAAATTCTCACAAAATGTAAGCCTCTAATTGGTAACGTTATTTGATAATTATGAATGATTGCAGCAACGATGGTTTACCATGCTTATATATTTTTTATTTTGATGATTAAAAATTTTAAATAGAGTAGAATAATAATGTAAATGCAGCTTTCATTATTAATTATTCTTTTAAAAGTAGAACATAGAATTTCGTTGTTTATTATTTAAATGAGTTATACCCTCTTTTTTAGCTCATATCATAATGTGTTTAGGAAAATATTTCATTGAAGAATGTTCATTTAATAATTATTATGAAAATCTTAAGATGACCTTATTACGGCAAAACTGCAAGAATCTGTCTCATAATTAAGAAAATAATATGATTGCCGTGTGTTGAGTTAGAACTTAATGAATACGACTACTTTGTTCACATTCAATTCATTATGAGCGCTATTGTTCATATAAAACAATATAATAGAAATAGAAATAAAAATACTACTTTTAGCTTTGAATGCACGATAAGACATAAGAAGGCTTTTGTAATGTTCTTATTTGCGCCCGATTTGAATCACAGTTGTCGCGATAATTATGATACATACATGCCTACAAAATTCACCTTATGCGAGTGGTAAATCTTTTATTAATTGACCAAACGTTGTGGGTGAGTCTCGACGTATTTCGGAGTCGTTAGAAACAAGATGCTTCAATCGTAGCGAGCTGCCTAGTTCCCCAAACCTATTGTTACATAAGTTTGTCGATGCGCCGTTTCTTTACGCTGGTACCGCACGACCCACGCACCCCTGCAAGTGCGTCGTAGAATTCCCCGGGTTTCATTTTACAGGCCTTTAATCTGTCTGTTTGAATCTATGGATTTACGCACTGTCTCCAAGTAACCAATATAAACATATATATAACCCAGCTGTGATCAACTGAATCGCATGTTACTAGATAGATCGAAAATTGTAATAGTTGTTTTGTTTTTGTTCTCTATAATAAATGATTTCTGCCACCCATAGACACCTCAAAAACCAGTAGATGTAGGAGACGCGTTGCTAATCTGAAAACCTTAGGCATATTAATATACTTATTACGAAAGACGAGTCTTTATTTCCATCTTACCAGATAAAGAACATACACTACTCCCTACTAACCATTAAATTATTACTCTTTTCTCAAGACACCCATTACCATGTTTTCATGTCATACTTCTTTCTTGTAATCATTCGCGTTCAGATTCAAGAATTCATCTAATTTCTCGTTACCTGTCTTACAATTTGTCGCGTGAGACGAGTATTAAAAATGAATACGAAAAAATACAGCTAATTTAAATTAGTGAGGTTTATAGTTTCAGTGTTGTAACACAATACAGACATAAGTCCCGCAAAGCTCAGTATTCTGTCGAGATCCAATTTACAATAAATGTAGTTTTGTATTAATTTTAAGCCTTTGCTATTACAACTCTTGAACATACAATGTGGTTCTTTATGAAATGAATGTTCTTTAACAATATTGATGAAGACTTCAAAGAGATTATAGCCAAGAATAGGATTTGAATAGAATTCATGATAAGTCTTAAAACATTTGAATATCGACTCACATTTAAAATTACAATTTTTTAAAGCATAAGTGTACTATCCTCATATCTCTATTAATGAACCCTGTCTATTTCTGAAAAAATACAGACCATCTTGTTAATACACTTAATAAAAACCCCGATCATATATCAAACTTCATCCAAATTCCATTTAATTTTTTAAATCAAATATATACATATGCAACATTATTATCCACAATAAATAATTCTGGAATACTTAGCGCAAAACAATGTTTCGCATTAGTGAATCAACCGATGTATGTCTTTCAATAAGCTAAATGTCGTATGAGAAGATTACTATTTTAATAATACTTTCACACGCCAGATTTCCAGTACAGAGAAATGAATTGATTCATTCAAATAACCACGTAAAATTCATTATTAATTCACCTATACAAAACAAAGTCAGTTAAACAGATGTGTTTGCCTCAAGCTTCACTAAGGTCATTTTTTTATATAGTCAAACTTCGGTTTCGCAAGCTATTTTTCAACCGAATTTCTATTTTTGTTTTGTTACAACAAGGCAGTTTATCATGATTCAGCTATCGTGTTATGAGCAGCGATGAGTTATTATCTCGTAATACGCTTAAATGTGGCGTTTATGTTGTTCACTCACGCACGCTTCTACAGTGTATGGAATCGCTAGAGAGAAAACCTTAAGAATCACTTTGCTAATTATATTCAGGTTACTTCGCGCTTAAGGTTAAATTCCGCCTGTAAGCATTGACGATGATGGATACAAGAATCGAAGAAAAGAATTATGTTTATCGTGGAAATTCGAAAATGATAGAATCTCTATACCCTTACGGGAAAGAAGCCTTGTACTTCTATACTGTTATAAAACATTGTATATATTTTTTATGGTTCTACTTGGCGCCACCTACGTTGAACTAATAAAAATAATTACATAGCTACCTGGAAATGAAACTTTCTTGATTATATTTCAAAATAGGTGCAGTTATTACATTTTTTTAATACTATGTATTGTATTTTTATATTCAAAAATGTATAATTCGCAATTCTCAAATTTCATAGAGATTAATATTTATGGGAAAGGATTTAAAGTGCAATATATTTCGTAGTCAATTTCAATATATAGAAAGTAGAAAATAAATTAAAAGCAACCCTTTTTCTGTTATATACATATTATGGAGGTTGATTTACAGAATGTTAGGAGACCGCTCCCGAAAACGAAGACAGTAGATAATACTCATGACACCTTTGATGATGGTACGGAAAAAACATCGATCCTGACAAAAAGCATATTTTTATAACGTTTTATTAGCGTTATTTCGCTCCATCATGTTAGTCCAGCTGTTTTGTTATCATGCTTCATTGCTGGTTGTTATTATTTTAATAAAGTAATGTATTTTTATGAAACTATTGTTTCATTTAGCTGTACTAACATGATGGAGCGTAAATAATGCTAGTAAAACATATAAAAAATGATTTATTAATCGATCGTTTTTTTTCGTCCCATCATCAAAGGAGTATGACTACTATCATCTGTCTTCGTTATTGGGAGTAGTCCCCTGACAACTTATATTATATCCTTTCTTACACTGGAAAATATATTTAATAATAATTAAAAGATTTATTTTAAATAGTAAAAAACTTGCCTACATAAAGTAGAAGAATGAGTGGATAAAACTTCTACTACTACTAATTGTAAGTAAACTATATCCGTGCGCTACAAATAAAGATATTAGTAGGTATTTAGGACGGTGCTTTTTATTTTTTAATTATGCCTTTAAAACCTTACGAGAATTTTAACGCGTATTAACTATTAAATTAAATTAATATTACATTTTGCTTTACACGTTTATCTTTACCAGGAGAAAAAAGCAACTTCAATATTAAAACTTACATCTATATGTGTATTAAATAGAAATAACAAAAAAAAAACAATTCAAATCTTAATCTAAACATTACAATAGAAATCTGAGGTGTGTTTTAAAAGCAATTTCAAAAACAAATTACAACGTTCGAATGACTTTGAAAGGCAGTGTAACAAAAATAACGCAATTAATCCGGGGTATTTCGTATTATTATAAGTTTAGACTGGGACGGCGTATGGTCTTCACAAAGGCTTTCCTCTTCTGGATGAATGAATGTTGTTTACATGTTAAGTCTTAAGAGTTTCGCTATATATATAACGTTTCTAATATTTAAAAAAGGAAAGTGTTAGTCACATACTCCTACAAATAACATAAAATAAGACTTTTTTCCTTTTATACTTTCTAGTTATCAGTATATCTGGTTACATTTTATCTTTTCTTTCAATGTAACCGTCATCAACTAATATTCCTTGAAAATTTGGTCAAACTTACTGATTTTAATTATAATTTCTAGAGAAACTCCATTTAATTTTCTGACTCTCTAGATATCACAAATGGACTAATTATTTATTTACTTACTTACCAAATGTTTTGTCTAAGATTATATTATAAACATTCTGTAACGTTATCACATATTGATATCAATACATAAGAAATAATTTTCACACGATCACCAGTAGCTAAATTTTATTTCAATTCACATGATTTGATCATTAAGATAAATATATTTTTATATAATAGGCAATAAAGAGGCTTGGTATTACCAAGGAGATAAACCCAGGTTTAACACATTAATTATTATTATACCTTTCAATTTAATTTAGTGTTGAAAATCAAAGAATATTTGTAACCGTAATTTAGCTAAGCTGAGCTCGTAATCCCTCAACACTGGGACTGGCATGGTGAGCAAAGAAGTATTTTATGGCTATCAAATCCAAGGACTATAAGAGTATAATTATACAGTTTTATAAGCAGTATCCATCCATCCTCCATAGATGGTGAGATGAATATAACCTGTACGTATATGCATTGCACTTTATCTACGAAAAAAAAAAATAATCAAGTAAAATCCGCTTCATCTTGTGACTTGTAAAATTGAGATAAGGGTCTGTAACAATACGTTTCTAGTTCGCGCGTGAGTAACTCCCTGGTATCGATCAAAATAACTTATACGTTTTGAGTAAGCACAGCTTTACTATGCCTAGATTCCTAATATAGTTATTAAAATTTTGAACCCTATCAGGTTCACAATGTGACCATTATTCAAATTAACTAAATTTTTTATAAATAAAGTTGGAGAACTTTCGACTTCAGTATATAGCACTTACTATATACTATACAATGATATTTAGCACACAATCAAACATGTAATATAAGTATATATGAAACCTTAACTACTCCAAATTTTACGCTTCTCAATGCAGACAATGTTCTTAAAAGATATCCGAGGTTTTCACTTTACGTATTAATATACACTATTTTTCTTGCGAGGATTTTACAAATATAACATTTAAGTAAGTCACTCCTATCAGTAAAACAAATCACTCTATATCCTTTAAAAGTACTAATCGAGACCTTTTTCAAGTTTATGACATGTTTGATTGTCTTAATCTATTCTATAAAGACAAGATTCAGTGTTAAGGACTTATCTAGTCCTAGCAAAGATAAAATCAGGCACAACATTACTCAGACAGCTTTCAAAAGATTTAACGCCACAATTGTACATAAAAATGAAAATAATCTCACCATCTGCGCTTCATTCAACCACCAATTGTCGGTAAGAAGATTGATCATAAGCATCAGATTACATTTCAGATAGTATTGTGTATTGTCAACACTGCCATTTGGCGTGTGTGAGATAGTGATGTTACCACTTCAAATATCGATGTTTTAAATGTAAAAATGTTAGGTGGGTTAATTTCTAAATGGCACGTAACAAATTACTTCTGTAGTATTTGCAAGTACAATAAGAGAACTACTCTAACTTTTATAAAAATTTGCCGCTCAATGTGTTGCTAAGCAAAAACTTCGATAGGTAGAAACAGTATAGAATTAATTTTCTGAATATTTCATAAGGGAGATTTGTATGGAAAGAAATTATTGCCCGGAAATATGAAAATACTCGTTTCTTTTTTCCATAGAAACTGCTCTTAGCTGTCAGTTGAAACATGTAAGTTTAAATAAAATTGTTTTCAAATAGAAATACAATATTAAGATTATATTCGATATGTCGAGGTTATGTTTACTATAACATGTGGCGTGTATACGTTTCATTGCTGGTTTTTTTTTCAGTATTTTTTATGAAATTATCATTTCATTTAGCTGTACAAACATGATGGAGCG
>JAOSYY010000016.1:5153612-5169982 GCA_025727935.1 Hebomoia glaucippe
CCGCGTAATCGTAACCGACTCCGCCGGCGGAGACGAGGTCCCTTGTTCCGCGTTCCGCTCACTCGGGTGAGCGTCCGCCCCGCTCTTCAAGCGCCCTCCCCAACTGCGGCAGCCCAAGCCGAGGCCGATGCCCCTCGCGGGGCACCCTTGGTCTAGCCGCAGGCACATGGCGAGCGCTGTCGCGCTCGCCCAAGACATCCGGTTACTTTTAATAGCAACCTGGCTAAAAACGCGACATCCCCCCCAAAAAAAAAAAGGTGTCATAACTACTATCACCTGTTTTCGTTTTCGGGAGCAGTCCAAAACACTGTATAAAATATTTTTGAAGAAAATTGAATAAAGATTCTTAACTGTTAGGTTTGTTTTAATTACATAGTACTTGTGACGTATGTTTAAATATTATTATTTTTGTGTAAGTCATTACTAGGAACTAATTAAATTATCAAATAAGTATAACAGGTAAAGACAAAAGCAAGTTCTCGTATAAAAATCACTTCAAAGGAAGAACGGTAATTTAGGTTTCCGCCCCAGCCATTTATATAACCTTATTGCCGCCATATTTTCTCATTCCAACTAGACGGGCACACAAATTGTCTGCTTAATAAGAGGTTAAAGATAGCTTTACAGTTCCGCAGACTATCAAACATTTTATTCAAAAGTGATGAAATATTTCATTGGCATCTCGAGTATAGAGAACGTTCATTCTACGTGTATACCTGCGTTCTACCTGTGCATCTATTATATTTTTTTATTCTGTATCCTTATAACAACAGCCCCGAAGACTGTCAACGTACGCAATAAAATATACCTGGAATGAAACAAGTTTGAACATGAAATGGCTGAGGTACAGAAATTTCGATAACTTCTAACGGAAAAGATTGCGAAGTTGTTCTTCATGTAAAGTGAATTTGTACTGATTCCCAAGAACCATTTAAAGCTTTAAAAGTTTTTAAAACAAAACGATCGAGGTCTTTGATAGTCTTCTCAGAATTTCTCAATCCTTAAATAGAAGTTTAGATTTTATATTTATATAAAGGACAAGCTTGTTCCAGCGGCTTCGCTCGTGTTCAGTTCGTTTTTTACACCTTGGCCTACATTATTGGACTAGTAAGGATCCTTAATTTTGTTAAAACCCTATAGCCTTCCTTGATAAATTAATATACTATCCAACACTGGAAGAATATTTCAAATCCGACCAGTGATTCCTGAGATAACTGTGTTCAAACAAACAAAGAAGCTCTTAAGCTTTATAACATTAGTATAGACTTTACTATAGAGTTCTTTCCTGTACGTCTCCGACAGTTTCTTGTTTGACTGTCGTTTTTCATAATCAAGTTAAAACATCTATAAACATGCGTTTAAATGTGTATATTAAATATTTTATGAATAAAGCATAGTTTGATCTCTTGACGGTTCATTAGATTTATTATCTGTAACAACCGCGACTTGGGTTTAGAACATTTTTCATCTTTGAAATGAAGGTTCGTGGTTTCTATTTTAGCTAAATTCTGCAACTGTGAATTAAAGATTTCTATGATAAATGATACATGTATGATAATTTCCGAGTATCAGTTTAACAGAAATACGAATAATATTAAAATTCCACCTGGCTTCACAAAGCAATGTTCACAGGTAGAAAATAGCTAAGTGCTATACACACACACACACACAAACACACAAACCTATATATATAATTTATTGTTAGGATTCCTTCAACGAATTACTCATGTATGATGCCTAAAAAATACACCGTCTATACTTTTGATATACTTTTCCCAGACAAATCTGATTACTCTTACCTTAATAGCCAACAGCTTCAATAACTAGACACTTAAGAATAAAATTTGAAGTTAGGTTTCTATAGAACACTTGTCGTTTTGGGCAATGAATGATGATGATGGTAAATAAAATCCCTGTACTAACTGAAGTAATGAGAATACATCACAAACCTTTACATTGTCTTTAAGTTAAACTTGCTTATAATATAATACTTTTAATGTCACGTAGAACTTTTATCTTACAAAGTTTTGTACACAATATCCATTAACGTTGAAACGTGATCCTCATGAAATAGGATAGAAATATAATTTGAAATGTAACTTTTAGTACAAATAGATATATAGAAAACAATTCAAGCATATTTTTTCTGCTTATAAAATATCCCAATATTAGATTTACAACATCAGGCTGGTAGATATATTATATATTCTACATTCTCACCATTTCGATGCCAGTCAATCAAAAATCGCATTCCCTCACATACTTCTTGCTATATACAACGACTATATGAAACGATGTGTTCGGAAATCTTCCGACCCTTTCTAGAAAGAAGCCTAATTGCCTAATCCCAATGATTAGTAAAAACTTTTTTCATAATAATGACAGTATTTGTACAGTATGGGTGCATCATGTGATAATTAACTTCAATAGTGGATTCAAAGTTATTCTTTTAATATAATTGTTCAGTTAAAAACGCAGTCCCCACCCGTGAGAAATTATACATACTAAGTATTTATAATATATTATTAAATTTTTGGTATATTTCTTACAGAGTGTGATAGATATTCTTATGCCCTTTAATGCACCGTTGAAATATATAAATTAACTCTTACTTATTTATTTACCTGATATTTAAGATAAATAAATTTAATTTTCACCGTTTTAACCACCAATGAATTCATATAATTTTTCATCCACAAAGACTCCAATAAGTACCTCAGGAAGTATCACAGATAATATGCAGTAACAAGAAGAACAATCAATCAAATGTACCGTGAATACTTAGTAACTAATTGGCTTAAGTGAAAACCGCTCTCGTGGAATTCAAACTTTTCACTCGCACTTAAGATAAAGTCGAGTTACATTAATTTTGTCAAAGTTGAACGAAATATCCAACAGAATGCTTCAGATGTGTCTTAGGAAGTTTCGAGTGAGAGGATTACTTATATCGCTTCGAAATTTGTAATTCTTTTCACTTACTAATCGTCTTTCATAAGGGTTTCATGTTCACAGAGAATGACTAGGTTACGTTAGTGGATTAAACCTTATTGGTATATGGTAAGTTGACGAAAAATAGAATTCCTAATTACATAACATATGATCATATTTCACCTGTATAAACACATACTCGTAGTACATCAATTCATAGATGAAAGTATATATTCCAGATCTATTTATTTTTTTTCGAAAAAAAATAAATAGATCTGGAACATATCATAAATTTATTGACACAGGTATGTCATCATCACCCCATCACCATTATCATGTATTTTGTATATATATATATATATATATAAAACTTTTTTTATTATATATTTTAATAGTGTACCCCGGTTTCAACTGTGGTAATTTTACATGGTATATATATATTAAAAAAAGTTTATTTTAAATACTTCTCTAATGGCGTTAATATCTATGGACTGCTAATTCAAATTCTCATAACGAAATTCTCTCAAGTTATTCTTCAAAGAAGCTATTATTCATAATAAACATAAAAGCTTCTAAATAGCACCGTACCTAATTACAAAGATATCTCGATTTGTCCAAAAACATGATTTTGTGTACTTTCGTACCTTTATTGAATAAATTATATATTGCTTTGTTGTAAATGGATGATTGATCATGTTATATAAAAATAATTTTACATTTCACGATTATAATAAGAATAAGGGTAATAATAATAAATAGAAGACTAAATAGATCGTAAACTAGAGTTCATGCATTACGTTTTCACTTTTATTATGATGAGCACCAATTTTAGTACTTTCCTCGTACTTTCGGTTTAATATTTTCAGATTTTGAATCATTTAAATGTTGTGAAGGTGAATTGATTTGGCCACAGTAACTTTGCAACCGTGATCTCGTAACCAATAAGGCAATGGAAATGTGGGCAAACCGGAGAGATTTTAGTTGGTATTCCCTCCTAGTGCTCAGAGAGCCTATTCAGCTCGCTAGCAGCGTTACTATGGAACGTCGAATCGTACAGTATGATGCATTCCCTCTTCGTCAAAGAAACGGTGATTTAATTTTCCACTGTTAGTTGTTGAGAGGTACCTAATACATGAGTGAACTTTTAAATGCTTTCCATATAACAATCACAGATCATAAAAACGAGCAAAACGCTGACCTGGTCATATATAAACTTCAATAATAAGTTAAGACGTGACAGTAATTTTTTTGACATATAAATACTCTATTTAATGACATTTTGAAAATTATTTAACTTCTATATACTTACATATTAACATTGATTGTTATTTAATTATTATGAAGCTATTAAACCTTACAAATTATGTTTGATGAAAAGCTCCTATTCTCCATATTCTAAGTAAACGTCTTCTACGTAAATTTTAATTTCAAAAGCTAATTACGATTTGTCCTCTAAAATTAAAAAACCATTTTCAAAGTACTTTTAAGCGCCTTACACCGTCTTTATAGCCAGGTAATAAATATTTTAGTTTAAAAGGCAGACCATTGTTCTCGATTCTCCAGAGCTGCCTTAATAGAAAAATATATTATATAAACAAAGCTGACAAACCTTTCTAAAAGAAAATTTTATAAATTTCCATACAACAGTCTTGAGACCAGATATTTTTTAGTATAATTTGAAATGAAGATGTCTACAGAGAAGGTATGATAAAAGTATTGTCTTTAAGCTTAATGAGAGAATATTTTAAAGCAAGATACGTAAAATGGTTGTAATAAATTATTATTTTTTTATTTTTCAACGAACGAACTTGGACCCGAATGCTTTTGATGGATCATTTTATATAATTTAAATAGCTGCGAACAGCATCTAGATTATCTATGATTTATTCGAAATCATGTCGACCGAAATGAACTGTGGATTGATCAATAATGTACCGAACGCCAAATAATATAGATACGTGTTTGTATATATTATATTCCCAACGAACACAGATATATGTGTGTAACTTGAACTTTAATCTTGACTTGAAGTATAATTACTATCTGTTCTATTCTATAGTTTTTATCGTAATGTGGTGCGATATTATGGCATCGAGGGTGTCTCTTTTTCTTTTGTACTTATTTTTGTAATTCATTTTATCATATAAACATCTATTTAAGTATCAGGGAATATATTCTATAACACAACAAAATATGGGAAGTATAGATTGGTGCCATCCTCATTTACTACGTAAAACAATATAACTTATTTTCCATCAAAACTGAAATTATAAAAAATCACATCGTTTTTGTTATATGAAAAAGTTTTAACAAGTTAACTTGTGCAGGGTTGCAGCTGATAATGGATAACTTTTATGGATTTATCGAGACTAGTATGAATATTTTAATTAAGAACTTTTCATAAATGAACCATTTTTTCAAATCAGAGGCTTTGAAACTATAACTCCCGGTTGGTAATATGAAACTGTTTGATAAATATTATCGTTATTAGTTTGCCGTTAATGTCGTAATGATGTACATAATATGTAAACCTACCAATAACTCCATTTTTGATATTGAAACATGTATTTATTTTAATTGTTATATGTTAGCATTAAAACATCAATACTTATTATACTATTAAATATAATTACTAGGTAACAGCTTTTATATTTTGAGTGTAGCCTTAGAAGTTATAATCGCAAGCAAAAATAATAGAATTTATTTATTAACCAATTATAAATCAATTTATTGAAGTTTTAAAATAATACTGATTACATGGAATTTGTTTAATTTCAAAAATATGTTTCGGACATTTATAGCTGGCAAGATTGTCATTTAAACTTTGTAGAGTCTTCTTTTACTTATTATCTTAAAGACTTTAAATCAGTATTAGTTAATAAAATAAAATAAATATGTATCTGCATAAAACATCTACTTTTAAAACAAAAGTGATTTTGAAATCGTTCCGGATCAAGACGAAAATAAATAACTACATTCCACTTACTTCATTTCTAACTTTGTTTTACAATCGAGAAATCTTTTGTCTCGTTCAAAGAATCGAAGTTTAACATCCAAAGAGCATCGATACAAAGCCTTTTCAATATTTAAATGTATACAGTCCTTTGATAAAATAAATGTGAATATCAAAGAATTGTTTCGAATTTACTCTTCATCAGACCCTTTAGGGTAAATTATTAACTTCCAATTTCGAAGTAAATTATTTTATTAAATATGATTCGTAACTAAAGATCTAATTCGTTTATGGACTTATTAATCCAAAAAATATCTTTGTTTATTACTTAAAAAAGTTTTATTTTAAGTAAACCTAAAACTTAAAGAAGTGTATTAGCGTTTAACAATTGTTTATATAAAAATTATATATACCTTTATTTTTTATATATTTAAAACTTGTGGGCATTGTTTGTTAATAAGCTGCTGGATTGAATTTGTTGAAATTTTTGTTTTTTTTTTAAGTAGATTTGAGAATTGTTTATATTAACAACTTGGTCAAACAGTTTATGATATTTTCTGAATTAATTTGATTTTTTTTATTTAAGATGTGTGCACAAGACGTCTATCAGGTCCGCTAGTACATATTAATAAAATTCAACACAACTATTTTCAGTAAAATTACTATAATTTTCTTTTGATATTAATTAAATCATTCCATTGTCATATAGCAACAAAGAAGATTTTATTAAAGAAAATGAGGAAAGGGTTCAAAAAATCCAATACGTAATAATCATTTGGTTAAACAAAAGGAGTTCTTACGTTCTCTTTTTTGTCTCTTATTAAGCCGTTGGGAATGAAAGGAACTAATTAAAAGTGACCTAAATTAAACAGTAACCTTTTTCTATAGTAGGCAAGGTTAAGAATTACTATTATTATTTTAATTATTCTTAGAACTGAGACAAATAATGTTTAGCCTATACAAACAAATAGAATTAAAATTTTATCTCAATATTAATCAATATAAATTATATGCGAATGCAATGTAACGTTATGGTATGTATCATACCGCGTTTGTTTACAAAAAACCATTAAGTTTTGACGTTAAGCTGTTTTGAAAATATAAATACATATACATTAATATGTAATTTCTGCCATCCATAAACAATGTTTATAAATATCATTCAATCGTTGATATGGTCCTCAGTAATATGAATTAATAATTATAAAAATAAGCTCTCAATTTATATGTAATTATATTTTTATAATTACATTGTTCTGACCTATATGACGATGGTGAATGGTTATTATCTAAGTACGTGATAGCTGTTTACGCTAAAAAGTTTATTTTTATTAATTTCTATATCTATACATGAATCGCAAATTATTTGTACATTTCAAACACATGTAATATATATATATATATGTGTGTGTGTGGACTTATAATTAGCAATGTAGTTATTATACTATATTATTCCATTACTTTAATTAGTCTGTAAGCCTACGTAAAAGAAATAAAAAAACAATAGAGAAAATTTTAAAGCACAGGTTTGTATTATAATCTCTAGTTCTATATAATATATCTATGAATACCCGCTTTTCATTCATTTGTATTAATGTACAGCGACGACCTTCTCATAAGAAAACTACAGCTACATATACATATGCAGACACTTATTAGAGCTAAGAAAACTTTTTCTGTAACCTTGTCAATATAATAAATACTAATCATTAAAATTGTATGGCACAACAGATAGGATATCAGTCACACAATAGTGCATGAGTCAAATGAACCCTCCTACATAATTAGTCTGAAAGCATCCACAATAGAGTTTCTAAATATATATTGACGAGTTTTTTGTTGTAGCTATAAGTATAACGATGTAGCGAGGGGTTTAGAATTCGATATCTGCCTGATATGTTTACTTTACATCTTCATAATATTATTGTTTATGTAAAACGTTTGATTAATGTGTGTGGTCATTTCGAAATTTTAATTTGCTGCGTATAATATCGAAATTCCGTGTGAGCCAAAAACTACCAAAACTCAAGACATTAATTAATAAAATAACAGTAGATCATTAAGTCATTTTTATATCCTATAAATATGTCCTATTTTGTGCTCCTCGGTCAAAGTCTAATATAAAAGTACTAAAATAAGTAATGGTAGTAGATTTTTTTTATGTAAGATCTATTGATCAATTATAATATAGGGGATGAATTCATTATAGATACAGTTATGGTGACATCAAATCTAATATTTAATACAGTATAATGTAATAATTAAAATTCTGTATTTTATAAATTACATAATATTTATATAAGTTTTGGACAATATGCAATATAATTTTATTTATTAAAATAGCTTAGCAGTGCGATAAAAATGTGAAGCAATAAAACTTGATAAAACTCTGCCCGGCTGAAAGTAAATTAAAAAATAAAAACAGTTTTTAATATATGTTTTGCTTGTTTCAGACTTACTGAAAAGGTTGAGAATCATGGAGACCCTCATTCAATATTTACTTTTAGCTCTCGTACTGACCTCAGTTCAAATATCCTACACAGAGAGTCGACTAAATGAAAAACGCAGAGACAAAAATGAAAGGAGATACCACGCCGTGCAAGATAAAGATAACATGTGTGAAATTGCAGATAGGGAGTCGAAAGTCCACTGTTATTGTGAAAATACAGAAATTAAAGCAGCAACCCGCGCGGATTGCTGGGTGTTCAATGGCGGCATAGATGAATCTGATCCCATCTGGGCCAGTTTTAACTCCCAGCCGCATTTAGAAAAACTAACATTTAACGTCAGGTCAGACGGTGCTCTTAAATTTGTCCCACTCAACGTAATTCACAAGTTAAAACGATTACAAAAATTACAAATACACTATGCGACGTTGAATAAAATCGAGAAAAGGACGTTTACGAACATGTCGACAGTTACAGAAATAACGTTAATGAACAACAAAATAATGGAGTTGGACTTTTCCGCATTCACAAACCTCCCGTCGCTCGTAAACTTGACTATAAAAGGAAATAAAGTGACCGAGATCCAGAGGGATGTTTTCGTCGATTTACCGAGTCTCAGATATCTCGATTTATCGTTTAACAGTATTAATCTAGCTCACGACGGATGTTTCGAGCATCTGAACGTACTCAATGATGTAGTATTGGAAGCTAATTTAATTTCGGTTTTAACTAGAGACACTTTTAGGGGTCTCGCTAATTTGACGAGATTGGATTTGAGATCTAACAAGTTATCAATGATCGGAGACTTGACATTCATTGAATTGTGGAATTTGAACGAGCTCCTTTTAGATAATAATGATTTGAAATATCTATCGGAAAGAGCCTTTGACGGATTGGCAATGCTTCAGAAATTGTCTATGACCGGTAATAAATTACAAACCATCAACGAAGTACTTTTGGAAGGTGTAAGAGGACTTGAATTGTTGGATTTAAGAAATAACGAAATCGAATTATTTTCTTACGAAACTGTTAAGCCGCTTTTAGAAAACTTGAAATTGAAAACTTCTGTTTTGTATTTGAGTGGTAAGTTTTTGTATTTACTGAAATGAGTATCAGTAAGTATATTTTGGCCGAGAATATTTGTATAATAAGCTGGTTTAAACATTTAGAAACACATTCTGTATTCGCATAATCTGTACGGCATTTCAAGTATTAATAATTTTATTTTATCTAATAATTCTGTTTGAGTCCTTGAAACTCTTTCCAAAGAAATAAATTTAAAATTATCATTAATTAATTCCTAAACATATATTTAATTACTTCACATATGCCATTTGATATGAAGTAAATTAAATTATTAAAATGCATTATTCTGAATATGAAGACATGTCATTTAGCAGTAAATAACACACTAAACACGTTTCAAGTACGTTCACGAGAAGATAAATAACTATATTTTCAGCAAACAAAGGCACGCACCCTATGGGACTTTAAGCCCCTGCAAGAAGCGCCCCTCTCGTGTTAAGTCCAATTAATGAGTGTAACAGTTCCCCACACGAAGTCAACAATGGCATAATAACACGATTTAGGCACAAAGACTTATGAATTATTAAAAATCAACAAACATAACCGGGTTGTTCTCATGATAATTTCATTACAGACTTTTGTGAATCGTCGATATCCGTTAGGGAGAATAAACCCTGGAGTTTTATTAGATTACGCACCCGGATTCCACGTGGATTCATCCGTAATTTATGATCTCATTTCGCTTTCAAATATTACGTAGCGCTGCATAAATTCATTATTAAATCATAAATATTTATTCACAGGTAACAAATTAAGATGCGATTGTCGTCTATCCTGGATTCAAGTACTTCGTAATGAAACGAAAAGTGAACCCCTCAGACAGGCACTTGACGAAGTCACTTGCATACCAAATGTTTCGACAAATTCCGATAATTTGGGTGATACTTATAAACAGACAAAAACTGAAACTTTTGATGTAGACTCAGCAAGTGATTCGTTTCAACAAGATGGAAATGAAGATAACAATTACGACTTAAACGCTGCATATAAGTATGAAGACGAAAAAGTACTCGCAAATCAAGTCGTACTTGTGGACATGCCTTCAGAAACGTTATCATGTCCTTCACAATTGGGACAAAATGGTGAAGACTCCTTGATGCTCTCATCAAAAAACGAAAATTATTGGCAACCAAATTCTGGTAGCAAAGTTTTATCAAATTTTGTAGGGTTAAGTTTAGTTGTATTAATGAACTAAGTATTTGTAAGTAGGTCAGCAATAAACATACATACATGTACGATATTCAGTTATTTCTTATATTTATGATAATTGCTCTTATTTTTACAAAGAAAAGAGACTGGTTGAGAATATTTAATTAAAACGTTTCGTAGAAATAGTCTGTCTGTGACAGCAAGATTTTACTTTTACAATTTAGAAGGTTGTAATTTAAAATGTTCCTTGCTTAATTTTGTTCTGAAGGGAAAAACAGTATTTATTAGGTACTTAATAATAAACTATCAGTGCTAATTTAGAGAATAAACCTAATGCTCCAAATAAAAAAATCAACTAACGTTACTGTATTCCTAACAATGTTTTGTAGAACGTCTCCTAATTTTATATTAAGAAATGCGTTGAAAGGCACGACTACATGCCCACAGAGCTTTTATGGGACGTCTCTTGAAGCAAGTACGTCTGTCATATACAAAAACTTTCGCTAAAAACATGTCTTAAGCCCCGCTGGTATGTGATAACCATCATCCATACGAACGCGAAGCACAAAGGCAATTGCTGTCACTTTATTTTCGTGAGATCGACACAGTCAGGTACCTATTTATTTTAGGCTTAGAAGATTTGGAACAAGGATACTTATGTTATTTTAAGATTCTAATTATATAGAGAACCTTGAAGCATTCAAATGAATTTGTTTGAAAAAGGATTTAACGTAACATGCCTGTAAAAGCGTCATGATGACATTCCGACAGCTAACCATTCAAAATAGTTTCTGAAACCTTACTGACATACCGAACATGACTAGGCATTATTTCAAATCCCTCCGATGATGTCTTTGTAATTATTTTCACCATGGTAAATATTATTTAACTCAGTTTAGCAGTGAGTCGGACATAACATTTCATTTATTTATGATTACATATCGAGTATGCATACCTGCCAACTGTACTATTTATATTGGCAATGTGTTTTGCTCGGAATATTTGTAACTTGCATTTGGCCGGGTTTCAACTTATTGAAAATTTCATACTTGAAAATATGTTTACGGTCAACATGAAAAATGTTTCACGAGTACGACCTAAAAATATTGTAAGCGATATTTTAAACTACATCCTTTATGTTTTCAATTTTCAGCACTTCATATAATTGAGGCAACTTATTATACTAACATTTTAATAAAAAGGATAGTTGCTTACTTTGAAAAGCTTTGCTAATAAATTAATATTAATAATTAAAATTATAAATTATAATATTACCTCAGGACTTTATCCGCTTTGAATATATAAAAAGGATTCGCAATAAAAATATTTAGCTCTCTCAAACTTCGCAAACGATGTTTTTAAGTTTACCTATTTCATAAAAACAAAATTAAAATCTTTAAAATTAATAGACAAGCTTTTAATAACTGTTCACAATAGCCATTCACATATTACTAAGTCTTTGAATGTAAAAAGTTGCTATTCACAATTAAATTTAAACAATTGTGTCTTTGATTGCCGAATTGGACTATTGTGATCGTAATTAAAGCTTATAAGTAGAAAACATTTTCTTAAAAGGCTACTTTTAACTTACGAAAATGAAAAATTGTGAATAGTGAAAAAAATACAACGCAATGTTTACTTTTTCGCTAAGTATTTGATATTTATAATTTTTCAGATATTTTTTGACACAAAAATAGTATATAGATACATAACCATGAGTTAGTATAACTGGGAGATGACGCTAGTATTACCTCTAAACTGTATACTATATATATTCCTTGTATATAGCAGTCTAACTTATTCATCATTAATTTAAGTTTCGAAATTAAGCAAAAGGAAGAAAATTCGAAGTTATTTTTCTTTTTATAACCAAAACTACTCATGGATTTGAAAAATAGAATTGTAAGTTATTATACATATTTGCTTATATTCTAAGTTTAAAAATAAATGTATAAATGTCAAATTACTAGAGGGAATTTTCTGTGTTATATGTCTCTATTCTGTTATCAATAAATATTATTTTTTAATAATCATCATATTAAAATCACACAATTTAAAAAGACGTATGAAGGATTTGTGAAGGTCTTTATTAATTTACTGTAATAAATCTAATGTAATAAATTTAATTGATTTATTATAGTAAATAGATAGACCTGGCAAGCTTATAATTATATTCCTATACACGTTTATTAACTAATTTTATAAACACCTTTTCCAATAAAGAAGGGCAACCCCATAGCATATTACGACTATAGTCATCTGCGTCAATACATTGGATTATTTTTAAATACGAAATATCCTAAAATAATAATAGTATAGAACGACAGTATATATATCAATAACTATTAACGTCGATAAAACATCCATTCATCAAGTGGGTCTCATACTGATCTGACATATGATAAGAAAAAAATCTTTTTAGATTTTGGACAGAATTCATTTACAATAGTTGAACCCAGTAGCTACATTTAAATTATTGTATAAAAAATAACTTTGTAAATATAGATAAAATATATTAAAGTATTATCTATTATGGTGTGTATTTAGTTTTTAATGCCCTGTACAATTAAAACGGTTCTTGTTATGCCTAGTGTGAGATAGGCAAGCACGCGACTACCAGAGTTCAAAAATTAGAAAAAACCTGCAAATGATTTAATTTATTATTGTACAAATGTATGAAGTGTAAAACTTATATCTTGTATGAATAGGTTGAATGTGTTTTAAATAATAAATTGATTTCATGTAATATATTGTTGTTTTATTAACCTTAAAATTATAAAGTAGCATTGACATTGACAATATAATAAAAATAATTGATTTACACGTATGACGAATAGATTGCATATTTTCAAGCTTTTATCTAAAAAGCTACATTCTTGAGTAAATATTTGATATTGAAAAGGCTCTCCAGCTTACAAAGTGGGCCTAATTATAATAAATTAGTCTATGCAGATAATCATAATAGTATTTTAAATAAAAGTTTGAAGTAAAACATAGGTAACTCAAATTTTAAGTAATTTTATGTTTATGTATTTATATAATGTGATTTCAATTTATTCAATGTTACTTTTAGATTGAATAAAAACTTTACGGTATTTCTTTATTTTAAAAGAAAAGCCTTTTCATGAAACGGTATTCCTACTTTATTTCAATAAACAACATATGAATAGTAATGTTCCAGTGAACAGGTTATATTACATATAACAAAGACCTACACAGTGCTGGCACGAGGAAAAATTGCGAAGGCATCCTCGCATCATATGCAAATAAGATTCTCAAACCTCTTCTTATTAAAATCTCTCTAGTGCCAAAATACTTCGCCCAAAAAATAAAAAGATCCTATCTCATTTTCTTTAAAATGACCGACTCGTATAGTCTCGTGAAATCCTCAAAAGGTGTACAAAGTGTCATTCAGAGACTAAGATTTTTTGAAATGATACAGAGGCGAGACGAAATTTCGTATTTTAAAAATTCAGTCGAGGTATTTCACTTGCTACTGTAACCCTTACTATTAGTTCAACAGATTAGTGAACTTTTCGAAATGCTGTACTGAAATTATTATATGTAGTTTTTACATTAAGATATTTTAGGCAACTTTTAATTGAATAAATATATTTATTTACCACTACGATACTTACACATATTACAATTTAATGATCAGCTAGATGACAGGTGACATTAAAAAGTGGATACAATAAACTAAAAATGAATACTATGAATCATTGGCAGAAAAATCATATACTAAATACAATCAATATACTAAATACACACACTCATACAAAAATGAGTTTTACTCGATCAAATTTTTATAGTAGAAGACGTCACGATCCTACCAAGCGGATGTTAATACCTCACCGCAATAGCGACCATTTACCGTTATTACTCTTTCAAAACCTCTATCGTCACGAAAATGAGATTCGGGTATAACTCATTTCGTCACCAATGACGTATTTTCTAAGAGATTTCGTTTATTCCTTCTTTATTGCATTACTTGCAGACTGGTTGGAGTTATTTATTCTTTTGATCGTGCTAACGTTGTAAAGAAAACGTTTCATACACAATTTTAATATTAATACGTTTTTGTCAAAATGAGCTTGAGATTGGTAATGTTACAAAGTTAAGTAATGTATATTGTAAATAAGTTTGATAATTCCAAATGTAAAATATTAAGCCGAGCATTATTAGTAACTTTATTGGATAACGTTATTAAAATAGATGTAAATATTATTACATATTTGCATAACGATTAGAAGCAATATTTAATGACGTCGCTTCAGTTTTCACGCAATTAAATCTTTTAAAAACACTGTATAAGCTAGTTATATGAAATTTAATAAATTTAGTATAATAATTCATACAAAAACTAGTAAAAATACGTTTTAAAGACTTCGTAAAATTCACCATCTACCATACAGTATTCGATATTAATATTTTACTATAAATTAATCGATTACTTGCACGTCACAAAGTCAAATGTTACTTTTAAATATAAGATGAAAACAATTTTATATCTGTATAAACTACTGACTCCGTTACAAATTATTTTATATTGTTGTCAGTTTAACTTTTGAAAAATCATAATCAAATTGTAATTTATACATATAGGAAATATTCGGTCCAATATTAATGCTACAATAGACGTAGTAACATTTCCGTAAATTACAATTAATGTATGGAATTATTTTAATCGGAAGACTGTAATTGTCGGTCTAAGTGCAGTCTAATGTTGGTTTTATAAATACGTAAAGGGAATTGGAAAATTGTCAACTGTGGCGAACGTAACTCAAATTGCAAGCAATTACATGGCTTTACCGGTAATTGTTATAACTGGCTCGGAATTATCGTAGAGTGCATTTAATTTTATAGCACTGCGACATAATTGTAGTTCTAAATTTAAAAATATTCGAGTAAATTCTTACTTATATGGGAAATAAGTATGTATTAATCATTGTTGAATCAGGTGTTCTATATATTTTTATGAAACGGTAAATTTAAAAGAAGAATTTCAAATATCGACAAAACAGCTGCCATCTATATTAATCTTATAAATCCTGTTATGAAATAATCACACCGTGCTTAAAGTGTTATAAAATAGTTTTAAAGATTCTTCTATTAAATTACTATCGAGCTCCTATTAGTTACTAGGTTAGTCTAGGTTCTGCTGGTTTGCGTTGTGTGTGTATACTAAATCGTTATTTTATGTTGTAACGTTATCATTAAGTTCTCAAAAATAACCACCCGTTATTTTTAAGAACTTAATCAATAATAATTAATAGAGAGGTATCGAAATTTTCTCTTGATTATCTAAAAGTTTTATATTTTTGTATGAGAATTTATGTTGTTTATAATAATTAAATTTCAATTAGATTAAAGACTATGAATTTTAATATCACTAATGTTTAAAACCAATATTGGCAATGCAATTATATGGAATTTTTTTTTGTATTACATTTTAGTAAAATTAGTAATCTTAATATATTATAATTACTCTTACGACGTTATTTTTTAACAGTTTATTAAATATAAATATAGACATATAGAGTACAAAGCAATATATTTTCATAGATCTTATTCTCAGCGCACCTGTCTAACAAAGCAGACTATTTTTGGCCAACCACAAAAGCCAAAAATAAGGAATAAAATCTATATAAAAATAACAACTTCCCATCCCTAAAAGCTCGCTTTTGTTGACCAGACCGGCTATTGTCGAAATATTACGGCTCAATATTATCGACTATAAAGATATTATCTCCTAAGTGTTAGGATAATGGTGATGTTTAAATCATGTAGTTTATTTTAAAATTCAA
>JAOSYY010000016.1:5198693-5213155 GCA_025727935.1 Hebomoia glaucippe
AAATAATAATATGGCCTACAATATTTGCAAGCGCGTGTAAACGTGGAACATGTATTTAGGGGTACATTTGCGAGTATACTCCAAGTGACGAAACCAAATGACCACTTGTCGTATTACTACGACTATTCAATGTATGCTGAATTTACTGGTGCGTGTTTTATGGTGATTAAAGCTTTAAGTTGGTTAGGTCTTACGTGTCTAATGTGAGGCAAAGATAAATTTTTACACATTTCTGTGTTTCTATTTCAACTTATGATGATGATGATTAACCTACAGTTCCCAGTGCAAATAATTTTTTTTTTAAATCTCATTTCCGTGAGTCTCGAACTTTGACTTTAAATGCAATAATCTTATAAACGAATCAAAGGGACTGTTCTTTTTGTCGGTTGTTTAAATTTGCAGTAGAATTTTCTGAGAAAAGTTAATTTTATCTTCTTTAGCATTGTTTGCATACATAATCCTCACAAGTTGATACTGCACTCAGTTTGTGTTTACAATAAAAGAAAACTTAAGTTTCTGCCAAATGTCTTTGTTCTCATTTCTTATCATCACTCCTCCTTCCATTCAAATAGCTTTTATAAAGAACCAAATTTAAATTTTTGCCTTTAGCCTGCATTTTAAAGCCTTCCATTGGCACTATGAGAATATACCATGCAGTGATTGGATTCAGTTGTTATGGGGAGGCATAGTAAGGGTTTCGTTGACGGATTTCATGCGGGCCTAGTAGATTGACGGCGACTTTACACTTAAACTTTTTAGTTTGCCATTGACGCTGGCGTGTCTCATTTTTATCGTTTTTATTATAATTCGTATGTGGAAAGGAATAGCCGAACCAGATATATAGAACTAGAATAAAGAACCAGAGGAGACCCGTAATTACTTACAAAGCTGGAGACCGTTTTTTAGGCTAAATTTAAGTGTAGCAGCGTTTTGCTGCCCCCCAAATGCGTGAACTACACAACCGTTTTTCTTTCTAATAACTGCTTATTTACTTATTCGACACTTGCAGTGTTATTCCCGACAATCTTGGAAACTTCTTTTTTTATAAAAAAAAAAAATATAAAAAGTAAATCCTAATTTCTTGAACTTAATTATGTAGAATGTTAGTCTATTCTCGATATGAGTTACACATTTATATAAATTAACTTCTCAAATAAGTAGAGTAATAGAAAATTCCATAATAAACTTTTATTTTGTCTTATTTACTTAATCATTATTAAATACAGATTTTCACAAAAAAAAAATAAAAAGAGATATCTTATTAGAATAACAAGGAAACCGGACTTATAGATTAACGTAAAAACGTACAGTATAAACTCATTATTTATGCATTAACATAACTCCGAATCAATTGTTACATAATTTCAGTTAACTTATTAAATAAGTTATTATATCATAAGCTAAATTAAAATGTACACCGAAGTTCAATAAATGATATAGAAGATTTACTTGCTCAGAACATTTAATCTGGCACATTAAGAAAGTTTCGGTGACAAACAAAAGCGATAAAACAGACTCATAAAACAACAAACAGTTGTATATCACAACATCGACCATTTACTTCGGTTAACACGACGGCCATTAATATTATTTCTATATGTTTTTTTGTTACAGTCGACTTGTGTAGCTTTGTATAATGTTTAATGTTATTTTCATAATATTAGGAAGCTATTTTGTGACAACCAGCATGTTTATTAGTATAAATGTTTTAAAAAAATGAAACGACAATCAAAATACTTACAGCCCTATATTACATGTAGTTAAAAGTGTCTTAGAGAAATATTTTAAAATTATAGGAGTCACTTGTAGAATTGTGGAAAAGACAAAAGTCTACCTAAATAAATCCTCAAAAAAGAGATTTTCTTGAACCCCACTTAAGACAAATCATAAAAATAACTATTGCAATAACAGATTGCATATTATTAAAAATATATCAAAACATGCCCATTTCGGAGGCACTTTGATAATGACAGTTTTGGTCTGTTGAAGCATAACCACTCTATGTGGAACCATTTAGTACGCAACCATCAGGATTTGCCTTCGCTCAATATCTTGATAAATCATATTAAAACCGATATCAATTTTTCTTCTAGTTAGTTACCAATTACTTAGTATACCAAGTACTACACTTGCACATACGAGTATGTTATTGCCTAAAATATCAACTTTAGCTCTGTTGTAATATGTTTGTATTTTGTAATTTAAGTAATCAGTTAAGTAATCAATATTATACATAAACATTTTGTACAATACATTTGAGTAAATCTCTCTATAAAATTAACAATAAACTTACCTTTCCCATGAAAGTAGCAGTCGATGATGGATGCAGGAATTGCGTAGCATATTGCATAATAGTTCCACATTTGTAGTGTAAACATGGACACAAAGAAAATTTAGTATTTACAAGCATAAACTCTGTAGAATGTATCGGCTCTTAAACTTCGGCAATTTTGGTTCTTGGAATCCCGTCAAATTCAATTAAGCGAATATTATATACATTTCGAGATTAGATTAAAATTTAATAACTTTTATCGTAAATTTAAGGTTATGAGAAAGGCTTTTAATAATTTCAGTTAAACCATATAGGTTTCAATTAAAATTATTAAAATTGAAGTCTACAGTGTATGTACAATAATTGAAATATACAAGATTATGTATTATGTAAAAAACTACTCTGAAGCAAAGTACGTAGGCCATAAGACCAGTTTCAAGGTTACTAATATCTTAATCCAAACCGTATTACGAGTAGATACAAAAGTTAAAAAAGTAATTTTTGTTAATATTGACATTAATAAAGGTGTGTAAATATCAGATGCTCAAAAATTTAAAATAAAACTTTATTGACTAAGAATCGCTGTTAACTCGTTACCTGCTCCACGTTCTATTGAAAGTTTAATTTATATGTGTTAAAGAGAACTTGAGAGGTCACGAATAGAACACACTTGACTGAGATCTTTAATTACGCTAATTAATTTCTTGTTATTTTCAAGTTTTATCTTTGTAATTATCATCAATTTTATGCTCAATAGGGCACAGATTAAAATAACACAGACTTTATTATGACGATTTAACTGACGTATTTATTATTTATGTCATCCTTACTTACAAATAGTAATTTCACAAGTAACAATTAAAAACAATCTTGTCGCGAGTTCATTTTAATAACTTACGAAACATTGAACATACGATACTATGGAGTTGAGATGGCATACTATAATTATATTGGCTATGTTACATAATTAGAAATTTGTGAAAATTTAGCTATACATTTAAATGTCACCTGTTCGTTTGTTAGTTATTATTATAATTTTACTAATTAATAGCTTGTTCATTAAATATAATCCTTTATTTAAATTAACTGTAAATTACTGTTGGTGATTGAATGTTCTGTTATTAACTAGTTAGATTAAAATAGAATATCTATCAATATGTAATTAGCTACAAAGGTCTCTAAATAACTAGGCCTTATCTAGGTTAAATTTTATAACAGTGTACATATGTACTTGACATTTAAATAACAAAAGTCAGTCCATGTAAGTTTTAACGTGTGTTAGGGGACCGCTCCCACAAACGAAGACAGACGATAGTACTCATGACACCTTTGATGATGATATGAAAAAAAAATGATCTTGACTAATCATCTGTCTCTGTTTTCGGGAGAGGTCCTCTAACAGCCTGTATATCAAATGATATTAAAGAATTAGAGTAAAACACATGGAACTATTTGTATTTTACCAATCATTTTTAAATATTTCAATCATTTTTATTATGCAATAACACGAGTACAGTTAGACTTTGTAGTCTTTACGAATAACTATATCAGTACATTATCTGAACCCCAGTTGGTTCTTACAACAGTCAATATCGTATCAGTGACAATCTATATAATAATATAATTAACATTTTTGCGTTACATACTTTTTAGTACCTCGTTTAATAATTTTAAATTTTGTGCTGTAGATTCCACAGTTAACTAATGTTTAAAACAAAATTGTATTTTTCCTCAATAGCTTAAATCACAGTTCACATCCATTTATCGATACTTACTTTCTTAGTCCTTGAGAAAATCTGAGATGGAACAGAAACGTGCTTAGCTCATACTCTATGAATGAATATTTATTTCAATCTAATATGATTACTATTATATACAAGTTAAAACATCCTTAAAGTACTTAAAACCGAATACTTTGCATGAGAAAGTATTGTGTAGTTGAAACTACCAGTGCATTTTGAAATTAACGTCAATGTGGACGCATCAACTCATAATACTGAAAGAAGCTTTGAAACTTGCGTTTCTTGTTCGAACGTCATTAAAAATTGTCGACAATATTGTGCGCAATTAGTGTCTATTTCTGGGAAGTGATTATATTATATAAATAGCAATTCTGTTTTGTTATCTTTTGTTTATCCAACGATACATTTTATTAGTCTCTTATGAGGCGTTTTCTTTTATCATTTAAAAAAAAATGTAAAGAAGTAGTGTAGGACGTTAGTGATTTTTTATTTCATATCTATATTATATATCTTCGTTTTACTTTTACAGACAAAATATACTACAACATTTCAAGTATAGAATATTATTATTAAGAATAAGTGGTTTTCAATGAAATATAAAAATGTTTCTATATACTTTCACTTACGTCCTTTCAACGGTGATATGTTCATACTAATTGACTATTCTTTATTTAACATTCAGAATACAATATTATTGTCACTTAATAAGATCTTGTATTTTATAAACCTGTGATTAAAAATATTCGACATAGAGAAAGTTGAAAAGGAAAACCAATTTTTATATGACCTCATTCTATGATTCTAACAAATGAATCGAAATGGAGTAATTATATTGAACACGTGTATATAATGCCTTTCAGAACGCTTATGGAATCGCTGCCTTTTAATGACTGTTACAACATTTACAAACGTGTTTAGCGTTCAATACATACGATTGGAGTTGTTGATGGATTTCCTGTGTGAAATGTATATATGTACTTGTACTATGTAACATATAATGTAATTCTATTAGGTCAATCAATAACTACCTATTAAACCAAATTAACTGCCAATTTTGTATCATAACCAAACTATATACTTATTAGGTAGTAGGTATGTTTATGTTCAGTATTAGGTACTAATATGTTGTTTTATATTATTATTATCTCTCATATATTTAATTTTTCAATTAGGTTTTTTATAAAATAGATATAAAAGTAAAATACAAAAACGTAAAAACAAAAATAAAAATAGTATAAAAACGGAGCTTGGCCTAAGCTACCGATGGTTAGGGCCGCAGAGAAAGAAATATTATTATTATTATTTTGTATTTATATACAAATATTATACTTTTTTCTATATTGGTAGTGTTCTGAGGATGGAGCTACTAGCCGTAGCATGTTTTAGCTTCTTATATAATATTTTAGTTTCTCCAAACTTAAATGACACTTAAAGAGCGCTTAAACTTAAGGACCTCGCTGCAGCCTACCAACCTAAAAGTACGGTTTTCAAAACTTACCTTACGTAACTATATAGATTACGCTTAGGAGCTGCCAAGTTTAATGGCAATTCTAATGAGAATGGTTGGTATTAACGTGTTTGAAATTCAAATAAACTCCTTGGAACCCTCTCGCACTCTTCCAATTTCACTATTGCAACTAATTAAAACTTTAGTTAAATCCGACAGTGCCATTATACTTTTAGAAATAGCGGGTTAACCTGCTACTGAGGAGGAAAATCAAGTGACAGCATTTACACCGTTCTATAATTACTGTATCCATAGGATTAATCTAAAATCTGTTAAAAAAAATAAAGACCACATCTTAACTTGTGAATATATTTCATTTATTTTTATTATTCAGGCATTCATTAAAGGTAAACCACCACAGAAACTAGAGCATTCTATCCAACCAATTTATTGAATGTATATAGTATATATTACTTTAATGGTACTTATGATAGCTTGACCCAAAAACATTATTAGAAAATACATTTTTATTGAGAAAATTGAATACTCTACTTTAATAAGTTAGATATAACAACCAGTATAGTAGGACTTATGGTAGTTTACTTTCTTTATGAATTGGAGTAAAGATATAATATCGATTAGAAATGAAAAATCTAAAAATATTTTTTCTATAATTTTTAACATAAAAATCTTTTATAGTTTATTTTCATGTTGAACATTATACTATCTGGCATACGGTCCGTATTGTTGTGTGTAAAATGATTTAAGCTAAATTCTCTTTCAAACTAAGGTATAGTATACTTATTATATGAATTTGTCATGGATGTGGTGTAATAGACATCCAACTTTTAACAGCCACGTCGGGCGAAAACAACGACGTAAATGGCTTCCTCCAGCTAGTTCCATAACGTACTTATTTAGCCTGTTGACATACTGATAGTGCGGTTCCCGAGTTGTTTCCACTATAAAAGCTACTGTCTTTCCAATGCCAGGCGAACCTTAGTTTTGGATATTTACAAAGCTTTTCACTCATTAAGAAAATAATTAAGATAAATAAGATTAATTTTAAAGCACTTTACACATTCCTATAATAGGTATTTTTGTTTGTTTTAATCTAAATAAAGACAAAACTTCACAATTTTAAGGCCTTACCATTTTTATATTGTTATTTCTTCATAAGCAGATCATCAGATCCTTTAAATGATGTCATAATTTATTTTTTTAAGAATTATAACATGCTGATTATTATATCTATTTTGTATCGACGAAATTATTAAGCCAATGAAATTTAACAAATTTTTGAAGAGTATCCCAGGTGTAACAGATGGGTCTAACTACCAACACCGCCCTTCAATTTGACAAGTAAGTTTGTATGCAAATTGCTCAACTTACGATGTTAACTACGCACGTGACCACATCTAGGCAGTGGGTATAACGAGTTACATGGGAATTGAAGTAATGTTTGGGTTACACAACTTCTTAATTATAAGAAAATATACTCAAGAGAAATAAGGTAGCATCTTTTAAAAGATATAGCACATTTGGATTGAATAAAAAGCTATTTTACTGCAGTTATCTGTACGAGATTGAATAAAAAAGCTATTTTACTGCAGACTATGTGTACGAGAAAATATTTTCGATAAGTATTAGTACTATAATTCGTTATTTTAGATTTGATTTGTTATTTCATACCGTATACTTCTCATATATTACTCGTTTCTAAAACAATTTAAAACACTGATGAGGTATTTCATATTTGCCTAAGTTAAACTTCTTAAAAATAAAACAAGCGTTTCATGATGTCATGTACATATTATACCTACTACTCGAAGAAATGCCTCACAAACGATATTGGGTTCTCAAGCGAAAATTCAACTACCGTTGCAGTTAGAGTACAAAAGATAACTTGCTTGTAAGGAGGGTAGGCGGCTACTGGCACTAGTCTGCCGGCAACACCTACCGCAACTCAGTCCGACAAGAGTGAGCGAAGGGAGCGGATGCGTTTTCGTGACAGTATTGTTGGTTTAATTGAGTGATTTCGTTTCAATGATATTAAGTTTGATTGTCTGTGTGATCATCTGAATGCAAATTGTGGATACAAAATAGACTTTGCTTTAACATTCAGAAGTGTGGATGAACAAAAAAAAATGAAGCGATCATTAGTGAACAAAGAGTGCCTTTACGACTAATAAAAAACTGCGTAGACAGGCTTCGGCTTCTGTGACCGGCGCTGGGTCATTGCGCGTGGGTTCTGGTAGTAATGTGCCGTCAACCCGGAGTGATGGTGGCGGAAGTGTACCACTTGAGCGTTTGGCGACTCAAAAATTGAGAGGATGGTTGAGAAGTGTTGTGTTGATTCGCGGCCGTCGTGGGGCGTACAGGTATAGTGAAAGGAGAACTAACATAGAAGGATGGAGGTCTTGTCGCCGGAGCGATGCAGTGTGATGTGGCCAGCAACGCTGCTTCGGACAGGATGAGCGGGGATTGTGCCGCGATCTCCCGCTGCGATGACGTGGTCCTGCTTCGGGCTAATAACTTGCAGGTGCGTAATAGTATCATAATGATTAGTATGTCTATGGGAAATTGCCCTTTCTGTTTCCGTACATTTTGTTCATTCCGATGATATTGTGACTGTTTATTGTTTCTGTTTGTTCTGTTTGCTCTGTTTTTCTTTCACGCTGGTCTTGTTCACACTGAAAAACCCTATTAAGTTATTTACTCGTATGTTCACATATAATATGATGTAAATGTGTAATTGGAGGGTAGGCGTGTGATTCGGCTACTGGCGTCAGTCTGCCGGCAACACCTACCGCGACTCAGTCCGAGAAGAGTGAGAGAAGGGAGCGGATGCATTTTCGTGACAGTGTTGTCGGTTTAATTGAGTGATTTCATTTCAATGATATTAAGTTTGATTGTCTGTGTGATTATCTGAATGCAAATTGTGGATGCAAAATAGACTTTGCTTTAACAATATTTTTATTTATGCGATAGGAAGGCAAACGAGCATACAGTTCACATATATTAAATTACATGATTACTGTCGCCCATGGATACCTCCAAGATCAGTAGATCTAGAAGAGGCCTTACCAACCTTGAGGCCTTATTTTTATTTTTATATCGAGTATTCGGAAATTCATAGATTGAAATCGAAACGCGCATAGCACTTCACGACTTTTCCATCTATAAACGGATAAAACGTCCATCTTTAATACATCTTTGCAGTTACATTTTTGATTTTGAAAGATTGAAGTTAACAATGAATTTTTTGTAAAGAACTCTCAAGATGTTGCCCCAAAAACAGTCTATCACTATATGACCGATTTTTTCCATCCCTTCATCAAAAGTGTCATTACTACTTTTTATTAAATCAATTTTTAAATAATATCTACTCATATCTTTATATACATATCAATCTTTAGTGAGTGTGTTGTTAAATGGATGGATCGAAATTAATAAAATGTTTATATGTGTTTAAGTGGATTCTAAAATCGATTTAGTTTTACAATTTGGTCTAAAAAGTTTTGTATGTAAGACGTATGTACAGGACAGCTTCTGACAGGTCCACTAGTTTACTATAATGTGTGAAGCATAGATTACGGATCAGTATTTATTTAATAAATACGTTCAAGAAACATAGCAGTATAAAAAATATTCAGAAAATCAAAGTATCTTTGCTAGTTACGTTCTTATATACTCGTTTGGATCTATGCATTGAGTAGTAAAAGTTCTGATTTCAACACCCGGGGAATCGGGAAAAGAATTGATTCAGTTAGGAAAGGCACCGTTTTCATACGAGCCTGTAAAAAACAATGCTCAGTGAAATAGACACACAACTGTATGCGCCTCATACCCTTGTATGTTTATGCTAAGACTTATAAAATAAACTTTAAGATAAATTTAAATAAATATAAAGAAGTTTACTAAAAATATACGTAAAGAAACTTGTACGTATCTAATTAAGAAGGATGTAAAATTACAAAGCAGTAAATATAGAATACTGGATGTCGCAAAATATAAAGTCAACCACGTTGCTGGGGTAAACACGTGGCTTTTTGGTATACGGATATATATTATTTCTAGAAGAGATAAAGTAATATAGTAATATTATGTTAATGCAAATATCGTAAATACTAGGTTTTAAATTTTGTTACTATCTCGTCGATGGCCATATATATTTGTTTGGAATAAACATATTGAATTATCTACTAGTACTAATTTGGAATAATCAATATGACCCGAAAATGTATTTGTCCTCATCGTGATGTGGTTTTTATATAAATACAATATTTCAGATATACTTAAATTTTTTATTAATATCCACGCTGAATTTTTAAGATACCTGTTAATATTTGACAAAAATTAATAACAGTCATAATTCTCTTGAGTAAATACCATAAAGTTTAATAAAACAATGACCAAATAAATGTAGTAGCTAGTTCTTCAATTCTTTTTTGGCAATTTATTATCTATGTACTTAATCCTAGCATAAGCTTTCCTTCAGTTTTTAACGCATTGCATTTGCCGTTAGAGTACAAAAGAAAATTTAGTCTAATAAGAAGTGTTTATTCCAGTAAAGTAGAAATATATCTATGTTAAATGTACTTAATATTCGAATATGAAACAAGTTTATAATTGTTTTATTTATTTTTATTGCTTTTCTAAGTTACATATCTTAAGTAAACCACATTTCATTTTTAAAATGGTGGATGATTTTTACTTAACAATATATTATACACTGACAGACGAGCTGAGGTTCGTTCTTAGGTAAAAGACAGTCGATTGACAATATCAACTACTTTATAATGTGCTAACTTTTTGATTGTTATTTCAAGAATTTGGAAATTCATAAACTACAGTTGAATGGCGGAATTTTAGTTTTTCATGATCTTTCGATCAAAGTGAACTAGATGAAACCTAGTTTTTAAATATTCCGCCACATTTTACACTCGAAATATCTATTTTTAACAGTCACCTGTCCACAAGTAGCCCTTATCTGGCGCTCTGGCGTCACGGTTGCTTTATCGGATCCCTAGACGACAGAGCCCTCAAAATTCATATACTCTTAATACTTTTATTGAATATACTCTTGTAATAATACAACATATTCATGAAGTTATATTTTTTGAACAAAATACACAACAAAATCAGAACAAAGGACCTTGGTATAAAACCAAATGACGTTAGTAAAAATATAAATCCCAGTTATTTTCAAGGTTTTCTCATCGTTTTTTTTTGGAAATACTGGTGGAAAATGCTTATGTAACTACTTGTTTGACTTAGAGGTGTCTGAAAAATTGTAAAATTTTGTAAAGTTGTAACCAAATTAAATATTGATTTGGTGTGTTATACGAGTCGAAGCAGACTAAAGATAATATAAAAATGGAAAACTTCCTAAAATATCAGTGATAAATGCAGAACAACACCTACATTTTGCTTTTTATGGAAAACTTGACGTTTTGTATACTAGCATCGATAGACAAATATCCTATTTTGATATTCATTATTATTTTTACTCGTTTGCTGTTTGAAAACGACTAAAGTGTTTATAGATAATATATAAAATTAGTTTTTGTAGGTACCGTGACAACAAATCCGCCGATTTAACGTACATTGTAGATATTTCTACAACTTTAGCGTTAAATAAAACAAAACATTGTTGGACTACACAATAGCTATATTTTTTACCCCGTTGATGCTATTGTAAGCCGTTATTTCTTGTTTTCCAAGTATATATAAGCATATTCCACTCGGAGGTTGGCTTAATAAATAAGTTTAACTCGATAAGTTTCGTCAGAGCTCCGGAAGTCAAGTCAGCTTGTTTGCTAAAATTTTTCTCTTATCTTAACTTCGTTCTTATATTATACAAATACTGTAGTATTCTTAATACTTTTATATGTACATTTTCAGTACGGAATCTTGAGTGTAGTAAAAGTTATTTGGGTTGACTCAATTAATTTTTCGCTCATTTATTTATTATTAAAATATAGACTTATTTAACGCGCTTAGTCATATAGAATTACAAATTTTAATGAATTCATTGAAATTTGATTACAAAATAGTGTTAATAGGTTCACATATAATACGTAACGAGATAAGCTTTTGTAATAATGTTCAAAATAGGGAAGTATTTTCTATCTGTTATTTATTAAATAAGGTTTAATTATTAAAATAATTTATTATCATCTCAAATACCTGAGAACAAAAGTATATTTCTTAAAGTTTCATCCATAGTTACACCACATTTTTTGTTATTAAAATAGTAACTTTTTGCTGTTACATACATATTTCGAACCCTTTTCAAGCTTGACTTAAGTTTTCCATATTCAAGTTTTTAAAAACTCATTTAGCAAGGGTTGATGAGAAACGAAAAGCTGCTAAAAATCCTCAATCAGGAAACCGATTAATTACATCGTGAAGGCTCTGTGCTACTTAGCAACCAATCAAAGGGGCCCGTCAATTTTTATCTCCGTACCTTTTCGAAAGTCATGTTCATTAGTGAGAATTAAAAATTAAAATTTCCGACAGCACCGTGTTCCGTGAAGGTTCTGAATATCTATATATTTTAAAAATATTGTATTTCTTCTTTCATTTAAACGTTCATGAGGATCTTGTAGAAACAATGTCATTTACTTGAGTACCTTTACTTATCCTATAACTCTCACAATTAGAAATCTATTTTATCTCCAACGCTTCATACAAACCTATAATAAAATATCTGCATATGATATTAATAACCACCGAATGTAAAACATATAGAGTAATAATGAAATTGAAATAGTCGTTAGGCAGGGCTTAAGCTACATATATACCAATATGTTTGAAAAATTAAATAAACTGTTAAAGCGCAACGAAATGTATCACATGTTTTTTACTATCTAAAATGAATACTAGCCGAAAAAGTTATTTCAAAGTAAAGTTCTAATTGAAAATATTTGATAACGAACTTGAAATGTCTCAACTTGTAACCAGCTCTTGAATTCAGGAAACTTCTTCTCAATGTTTATAGACACTTTGCGATTGAATTTTGACAGATATTTAAATGGTGCGGAAGTTTCGTGATTTAATTAACTAAGTTCTGTGTTTATAATAATTTATAGAATGAACAAAATTTTAATCGTTCTCGTCCATTTGTTTCAAGGAAGTTTTGTGAAATATTTTTAATAGAAATATAATTGAATGCAACTTTTGTACAATCGCTATCAAAAGGTTAAGGAACAGTTGTGCGATCAAGTTGTAAAATTTATTTGACAATATCGTATTTTGTGTTAAACAGTATTTATTGTCGATGTGTGGCACCTGCATGAATGTAAGATAATGTAATATGAAAATTGTCAAATTCATTCATACCAATAAGAAAGGAATAAGATGTTTAAATTGAGTGGTGCTCTGCCTCCGTGAAGTGGTACTTCCATTTATCGAATATACGTAACTTTTATTAGAATTCTAAGCAGGCCGATAACCCCCACTCGTTGCGAAAGACGGGAGAGGAAATGTCGAACAAATCACGCAGAAAATTACTCGATGTTTTCCAGTGCTTTTTCATTCGGATGGATTTTAGACGATTTTGATATTAATTTATTGTGATATGTAAATTGAGGTACTGAATGGTTTTTATTTGGTAAGTATTAGTTATATAAACGAAATGATATTTAAAAGTATGGGAGTATTAAAAAGGGTAAACGTTACATTTTGTATTAACGATAACAAGATTATAAATGAAGTGGTGTGGTACATTGTAACCTCAACAAAATGTTTATTCAACAAATTGTTGAATCGTCACTTAGTTATGGCTTACAACAGGAATTTTACTGCATAAATTTGGCAAAACGTTGTTAAGTGATGTCCATGTACGGTGCAGGCGTTACTATGATTATATCACCAATAATTCATTAAATAATAAATTATTCCTTTTTATATAATATAATATAATTCAAGTAGCGACAACTTCGCGACACTTAGCGACAACAATACAGTTTAAAATAAAATCAAAATATTGAACGTACGGACTTTGTACTTGAGTCTCTTAAGAATGTATCAATGGTACAACGTTAAATAATGTATTGTGAAATAAATCTGTTTAACCGGCCATCAAAATTGTAGGACTTAGAAATTGTTATAAAGTTATTAACAAACAAAGAGCCATAAATTCATACTACTATCATGAAGTATTTATATTTCAATGCTTTGTAGATAAATTTTTCAAATGTACGTTTAAGTTTTATGAAGTATCATATATGACATATCATCTCTCGAAACTTTTTTTCCTAATTTCCGTATAAATTTAGTCGGTGTAGCATTTTTATTATTCATACTATATCAATCATGTCGTCATACATCATTCACCACGCAATCATTTTCTTTAAAGGTTAATTTGATTTTATAATAATGAAATAAAAATTATGCATTAGTGTAATGAATTTCAAAAGTTTTAAGCAATGTTCCTTAACTTGACTCAGCTATAGATCTTTGCCAAATACTTCGAGCAGTTTTGATATTATATCGATAACAAATATTAATATTGAAGCAAAACTTTGAACTTTGAACTGTATATCTAATGGTTCTTTTTTGTCTATTGATAAGCGAGACTGTACGATACTTACACCAAAAAGTATTCTATGAAATTGTTTGTCAAAATCTGTCTGCGTCTTCCGGATAGTCTCTGAATAGCTGAATCCATTTTGATGAAACTTTTACAGTTCGATAGTTTAAATAATTAAATTAATTTTACATTTAATTATTATCATCACCATTCAAGTCATAGGCGTTTATATACAAAATCAATGCGAATGAAAATACGTCATGTAACTATCATCATCAATACATCACCACACACACGTCGATATCCTAAATTACTGTTACCGAGATACCGTAATCAGTATGGTAAGCAATTGTTAAAATACCAAATTCCTCATATAATAAATGAGATTCCAACTTGTATTAAGAAAGAAATAAATGAAACTAATATAAAATCTAAATTAAAAGTATACTTTTTGTCTAAACT
>JAOSYY010000016.1:5215364-5227897 GCA_025727935.1 Hebomoia glaucippe
TATTATTAGATAGTCTTTTGTAACTAGATAAATGATACAGAAAACATATTCGAATCGGAATAATAACATAGATATGTGATGTAAAAAATGATAATGAAATAATTCTTAAATAAAGAAATAGGCACAAATTCATCATCATATTATCTCTAAAATGTAGAAGGAACTTTAATATTTAATTAATTACGTAATAATAAGATTGATAAAATATTAACAATTTTAAGTGTGTTAAAATATAGCCTTCAGCGCAATTTTCAAACAATGAAAAACGCTGATGAACTTGTCACTATACTAAAATGAATCGTGTAATTGCAATCAGTTAGATTGATGAAGTGCGATTTGGGTCTATCGTTGCTAAATGAATGACTTTTATTCCAGTCTTTGATAGAAAGCCAGCTGTTCGAAAATAACTTGATTTGTTCTTAAAATACATTTTTTTATATCAGACATCGATCGTATTAAATTTATGTGATGTACTAATTTTATATTTTATGAACTAAGAATATCATTCATATTGTTACACATCAGATAAGATAAATTAACTTACTGTACTATAAAACAATCGACGTAACATTCAAAATTATAAAAATAAACTTTTATACTAACAGTTATTTCACTCCAAATAAATATTTTCAGAAGAACTATACACATTGCTTACATTACACCGCCTCTATATAAATAAATTGAACTTTAGTTATTTTAATACATACAAATATGAAAGTATATACATATACGGTATCTACTTACAGAAAAAACAGAATTTATAATATTTTCGTTTACCAGACTTCGTTTCTGCTAATCTCGGAAACAACAGGATTAATTTGTTCGAAGAGATTCCTTGATAATCACGCACATAAATAATAATATGGGTGAAACCGCTGTGAACAAGAAGTTAATGTATTTATCGACCACTGAATGTGATTAATAACACCTAATTGTTGAATAGGAATAAAAGACGTTATATTAGCTAATAATTTTGTCCCCAGCTCATTATACGGTAAAAAGACCTCGTCCCAAAGATTAACTGATATTACATTAGATTGACTTCAGCAGCATTAAGGGCCATTGTTTGCCTCGAGATTAATCACGGAATAATGACGTATTTTGTCACAATTCGTTCTGTTATGAGAGTAAAGAAAATCTAGGTCATTACAGAAAGATTTCTTAACTTATAAATAAGATTAATTTTGTTGTATAAAAGGTTTTGTATCATTTAGTGCAACTTCCCTTACAGTCGAAATTTAACATAAATAATTTACTTTATTTCTTTTTGGAGATCGTAAGACTAATAGATAATTTTAAATTATATTGACAGACTGTAGGACTCCAAAAAGCTAGGTTACGAGTATAACGAAGAAACATTAAAATAAATATATAAAAAAATGGAAATCTACGAATAAGAGAACATCAACATGTTTAATCAAATCTCAAATTTTCACATTATGACATTTCTGATATTACGCGATAACGGATAGACGATCAGATAAAAAACAATATTTTATAAGGCAGCTGCAATTATGCAAATATAACTAAATAGAAAAGCGTTACACCAGATGTTTGCTCCACTTCACTGTATAAGCAATATTCTTCAAAACCTTACACAAATTCCTATCGACAGCCTTCAAGATGAACAGGGATGCATATTGGAAAATTTTATTAAAGGCACGCCAGTGTTCGAGTGACAGTGTGACAATAATCCTTTGCATCATTTTCCAATACCGCGTCTGAATAAATATTGTACCTATTGTTCTCAATTTTCTATTGTGTTTTGAGTGGTTAACTTTACATTTTGCCGTTGTCGGAGTTATTAAAATAATCTACAAATATTTATAACTGACAATTTAAGCGGTTAAAGAACTATTATATGGAATATATAAGCAAAAATTAAATTTTTGCTTATATTTTGAATTGATGAATAGATAAATATAACATAATAAGACTACGAACACGGCAACTATTTAGAATTTGGTTAGAGTTCAGTTCTAATATTTGTTTACGTCGTATGATTTGCACGAATAAAACTAATATTAGCCTATCAAAAAATACTTCTAAACTATTTTACGAGATTTTTTTATATCATCATAAAGTATACTAAAACGCCACATTTATAATTAAATAGTACATTAACACGAACTGTGCAATAAGATACTAAAAATAATTACACTTATAAAATTTTATTATTCAATCATATTATGATCATATTATTACGTACATTTGCAATTAAACTATGAATACATATACCACAGTGTTTTTAAGTTGCATTTTCAATTTAGTTATAAGCAGAGACTATTATGTGGGAATGTTCAAGAGAAACGATTTATTGGTAGCGCAAGATCGTTTATATAAAGAATTAGTGCCGTTTAGAAAAATATATGCTAAATATGGAAGAATATTTAAATGCCCAGTAAGTTTTCTATTTCATCTGAGCATATGTTTTACGAGTACATTAAAAATTTCTTCTGTGGCATAGCAGTATAAGCATTTCGATTAGGAATTCTAGATTAATATAGTACTTCCCCAAAACAGGCAAACACTATTCAAATATTATACTCATTGCTTTAATTATCACTATTTATTATTTTTTCAAAATTAGGGATCCTAACTAAAATTCCAATAAGGTGACCCAATATGCAAAAACCGAAATGAACACGAGCGAAGTCGCTGGCAGAAGTATAATATAAAGAATTCTAGTATCACATAATTTATAACCAAACACCTCCGACACTGCTTGACCGCTTTTTATTTGTGAATAAGTCATAAACTATTATTTATATCCCTAAGAAATATGAATGGCCCACACCAACATTTTTAGTTAACTTTTTATGACTTGCCATTAAGAAATACATACAACCCTCAAGTTTTGCCCTTCTAAAACCAAAATATTCACTAGAAATAATTTATATGGCAAAACAACGTTTGCCGGTCCAGTTAGTGTTTGTATATTATATATATTACTAGCTGACCCAGTAAACATCGTTTTGCCACATAAATATATAGAGTTGTATGTATTTTTAATACTGTAGCATAAAAAAAAACTTTATCTAAGAATTAAAAAAAAAATCATAAGAATAGGTCGAGCCGTTTCGGAGGAGTATGGGAACGAACATTGTGCACGCGAGAATTTTTAATATTAGATTTATGCACGTTACCACCACAACAAATAAACACTAACATTTATTACACCATTTACATGTCATTTCTTAATGTATTAAGATTCTTAATGTATGTACAGAAAAAAAAGAAATTAGTTTTATTAGTATAAAGAAAAATCAAACATATTTATAAAGTGATAAATTAAAAATATGTATTAAACACCCTTTAACATAACAAAATGTGTTATAAATTATAGTAATGAAAATATTTATTGCAAACTTTGACAGCTATGTACACGGATAAACTTAAACATAATCACTGATACTGATAATATTATTTTATTACAGATAACATACTTCAGAGTAGTAGATCGCCTAGGATTCGGTCGTGGTCCCAAAATTGAAATAATCCGAGGTGGCCTTCGTTACAAATATCTAGTTTTAAGACTTCAGTCTCAATACGGGTGTCCTATATCAGTAAATGTTTATGTAGGTTGCGAGAACAAAATCTCAACAAAAGCAAGAGTTACACGTCTAACTGCGATTACAACAGGAATTATAGGCTTATCACTTTTAACAACAGATAATATAGCGAATATTGTTACTGAATCTAATTCTACCGATACTAATTCCACAGTACCCGCTACAACTGTTAAATAAATTATTTATTTTGTCGTATTGTTAGACGGGTAAGTATTTTGATTTTGACATATGTTGAAGGCTGAGGTGAAAAGCATCTAAAAATTTATGAAATAAACACAAAAATGGGACTGTTACAAGTTTCTATCTACCTCTCTAATATATATCCTAGACGGAAATAAGGTAGCATAATTAACTACTAAGTGATGCATTGCCAAAATTTTAACATAACTTGTGCTCCACTTAATCGATTTAAACTTAATAATAACTTGATACAAACAACATGGTTGTAGAATATTACTTAGAGAATAACTAGATACCAGTAAACATTTTAGAGGTAATCAAAGCCGCCGTTTGGCAGTGATGAGATAATTTTAGTACTCTAGGGTACTAGACAGATAATTTCTTATGAAACAGCATAATGAATCTTATTTTATAATTTCATCTTTTGCCCTCAATGTACACTTATACGCACATCTTACTTGCATTAATTTTATCATTACCTTGTTAATCGTGACACAATTTACCAAAGACGTTTTGACGAGCCCTTTATTTATATAGTACCTGTGAAATAAATAACATCGTGAGGGTTTTTCCTATTAAAAGCTTAGATTATTTGACACGTCACGTAACAAAGATGTTTTATGAGAAAACTCCATTAGAGTGTCCTAAATACACCGCGCTAACAGTTTCACACTTTTAGGAGACGATTGCAAACTTTTTCATTACACACACAGTAAAGGAAATTAGTTGAGCTAATCTTATGGTTATTACAGAAACTAAAGGCATACTAATGATACGAACAAGGAGATCTAGGAGACCCGTTGCTAACTTACAGAATTACTTGAATGACGATATGTTATTTATTTCCATTTATGTCGTATCCTGAAAATCATAGACTGAAGTCGAGACGCACACAGCATTTCACGAGATTTTGATTAAAATATATTCACTCAACACAGCCACTAAGTATATAAATATTATACGTAGATAATATAAATATATTTCCTCATCTTTAACAGCTTTACATAACATTTTAATATCACAATTATTTTAATCATTCGCTCGTACTAATTGTTTTGAGTTAGATTTTAAGTTACACAATCGATTTCTCTTATACTTTCCCACGTGTCAGATGAACATGATCGCTATATCGGAAGTTTTTGATCGCACGAAAGTTTATTCTTCTTATCAACAAGTAGAACGACTAAAAATCACGTTATATTTAGAATCAACCTTTTGCTTCTGAAACTAATCACTATTTTATAAGTTTACTCGGAAAATTCTATTTGTATATTTGAAACACAAAATAAAAAGCTCTAATGCAGTTGGGTCCATTATTGACTGCACGGCTCGCACAACTTTGTCTGCGTTAGAGAAGGTAACATTCTAATTTAAATAAGTTATATTTTGCATTACTATAAACTTAAAAGATTAATATAGTAGTCGCGGTCTATTTTTAGACATCAGAGAAAATATTCGGTTTAATATAATTATTTAGTAATGTGTTTTTCGCAGCCTATATATGAAAATTCCTCAAAATTGCTTTTTTTTTATTTTACAATGTTATTTTTCTATCAAAAATGCACAAGCTTGTCTAGGTTATTGCAATTTTCAATAAATGGTCTATCCAACACAAAAAACATCAACATAACAATAGTTCCTGTAATTAGCGCGTAATACACTATAAATTGAACAAAAGAAACAGTAAATTACACTTACATTCAATGAAAAGGAATGCGGAAACATATCAAGAGGATAGTATTTTTCAAAACACAAGGTACTTAGAGTAATAGAATATAGTATTGTTCTATCGTCTACACATTATGACTGTTCAAACAGTTTCTATAGTAAATTAAACAAGTACTTCAAACCTATATAAAGAATTGAAAAAAGAAAATGTACAACATTCTGAAGTAACAAGCCATAATGATAAGTTTAATCATAATTTTCCTTACATTAGGAAAATACACTTTAGCCGCTATATTGAACATAGACAAAAAAGGTTTTACAGTCTTACAAACCTCTATAAATGAATCTCAAGGATACCAAAATACTACATTAGACAGGGAAGCGCGTATATACTGTAAATCTTTTCATGCATGCTCAGAATGTGTCAAGAGCAATAGATTTTCTTGTGACTGGTGTCACGAATTTGGTTGTACCTATGATCCACATAAGCTTTGCCCCAAAGGACATAATGCGACAAAAACAAGGAGAGTCTGCCCTAAAATAAAAGATGAAGGTACTATTCTCATTCATGCTGGAATTAGAACGAAGATTAATGTAATTCTTGAAGATCCTGATCCAATTATATACAGTAAGGACGTAATATGCCAGATACGACTTATAGAACAAATAACACATTTAAAAGGCATTATCGTATCTGATGTTGTTTATTGCTATCCAGTCACGATTAATAAAGAATACGAAAAAGGAACTCTAAGATTAATATGGGGCGGAAAAACACCATTTTCAAACGATATATCAGTGCTTATCTACAATTGTCGATTTTTGGGTCATAGCTGCGAGAGCTGTAGGAGTCTTCCGGCAGAATATGGTTGCGGTTGGTGTAAGCGAACGAAAAGTTGTGTTATCAGTGATAAATGTTCATATGATTTTATACAATGGACCTTGAACAGAAAATCGTGTAACAAACAATCTATGGCAGATAATGATCTCATTATAATTAAAATATAATAAAATAGTTGCGTCTAAGTTATACGTTTAAGTTTTTACCTTAATTTTCAAGTGTAAGTATTTTGGAATCCTCTTTAGATCGTGGCTGAACTAACTGAGTAAATATCTGAATTAAAAATATAAGCCAAGGTGTATATTTTAAGACGATACTTTTCAATATAAAACACGAATAGAATATTTTATGTCACTTTGCATAGCTAACATAAGTTTTACCACGAGTTGTGCATTTCATTTTCACATTGCTAGTATAAAACCTTATTTCACTGTAAGCCATTATAACACAAGGCGTAATATTTCTATTTTCAAGAACCCGTCTAGTTTTAAAAACAGCCACACCATATTTCAAAGTCAGAGACACGTAAATCATTTGACAAACGATGCATCCGATCTTATTATGAATGGTTGCAATTTCCATAGAGAATTATGACTCTCTGTTTTGTCTTTTAAAGGGTTTTCCTGTCGTTTTGGAATTTAAAACTATTATTATCCAGACGTGGCGTGGAAAATTAAGAAAGCAAACTAATATACTAAATCTGAGTTATTTTACTAAATTGACGTCTTATCTAATAACAACCTTTCAACTGAATAAATTAATATGTTATTTAAAGTGTGACACCCGCGTAATTATTGCAATATTTTCAAAATTTTGAAAATAAAGGTTATATGTTAGACTTACATAGTTATACATTGAAATCATTGATTCTTTACGAACCATATTTGTGAAAGCATATTAAAAACGAAAATTTTATCAAAATGTTTTTGAACCAACCATTGATTTACTGTTATGGAACACTATTAAACAAACATAACGGCAAAATATCCATTTTTAAATTCCTTTCTTTTAAAGACACCAATAAACTCTATACAAAATGATGAGGTAAACTTTAAAAAACGTCAGACAAGACCGGCATTAATTCGACGTCCGGCGCAATATGTCTTCCAAAAGTTTCCAATTTACACAATCCGATCGTAAATCTGCGAAGCTCGGTCTGAAAATTTTAAAATATTACCGGCGGAGTAAAGCCGCATCGGGACTAATAGGTGTCGCTCATTGAGGGGCCCACAAAAGGAGCTTATGGCCCCTCAACCTTTTTGAATAAATGACTTATACAGCTGTGTTCGAGCTCTTTTAAAGGCATTGCCTATAAGATGTTTTAAATTGCGAAAAGAACTTCGCTAGCGAAAATGCACGTAAGTGTCGTTAACAATGAATTTCTTTCACCCTTAAAATTCAACTCATTCAACATAAAACTCTTTTCTTAGACTTATTTTATAGCAATAATAGATTTTAGAATTTCAATAAAAGCAACAAGGTTTATTGAACTAATTAGATTCATTTAAAATTCGTCACTCTATTCTCGGCACGTCCCTTAAAACGCAACAACGTATATATATCTATGACCGTCTCCAGAGTCCCATTTTTTGTATAATCGTTAAATTCGATTTATCAATTCTAGTTAAGAAGCATGACAAATGAATAAATAAACACGCTGTTGCATTTGTTACATTATTTGAGTTTAATTTGTTTCGTTAATTATTGACAAACAAAAGCAGTTTCAGCTGATAGTAAGAAATTCCTCGACTAACTGTTAACTTATTCTTATTTCGAGTATTCGATATTTAATAAGAGAATATAAGAAAGAATAGATAAATTGACTTTTGAAATCAGTAACAATCTCAGCAGCCTGCCTAAGATCCCTTACAGAACTTCAGGTATACTTGATTTAATCAAACTACTTATATTGTTCATAAACAATTTAGTAGCCCGATGAATGTGTAAGCCGTAATATTGACCGGCTAGTACGAAACAAAACCTGATCGAGCGAGAAAATTGAGCAGATGCGGCTGATTCCACTACCTTTATCGAGTTACATTACTTCGGGAACAAGGAAAAGAGTTCGAGGAGTAATATTTTTGGATATAGCATTTTTCATTTATCTAAATACTTTTTTAGCAATCTCCAAGCATAATTTATTATTTATAACTTTAATGAGTGTATCTTTCTATCCGTCTGTGGCATCGGAGTTCCTTAATGAATGTCCAGTTTTAATATGATTTTAAGCTATAATGTCTAAAGATCTTTACTTGTATTTCATGATATTTTATCGGGGTTAATTCGTAATGTTATTTAACGTTTGTATATTATATTGGCAGTATAAGAAGCAATTGTACGTGTATTGTAGCAAGAATCTACTTCTTTTAATAATCAACCTATAGTAACTATGACTAAAACACTACTTCCTTGATATAACATTAAGAAAACCTTAAAAGCATATCATTTAGGAAATTTATAGCACACTTATAGTAATTTATAGAAGCTTTAAAATTGGTTATAATAATTAATATTTGAGTATGTTGTAAGTTAAGCGAAACTTTGTGTATATTTGACTAAGACCATTGTTAACCTATGTGTGTTTTTATAGGCGTCATGCGGGTATACAGTAATACAGTTGATTTATACTCGAGGTATACGATATGCTTATATAATAAATAAAAGATAAACCTACTCATACAGGGAATATTTAACAATTTGAAGGTTCTGGGAGTTATTTTTACAAAGTATGCGCACAGTACGCTCGGACTAAAAAGTGATAGGTGGTTCGCAAAATGCTAATTTTAAACCGGCTTTTATACAAAGTTGGAAGTTGTTATAATTCATTAAATTGATGTAATTGTAAACTTTTCTTTGGAGTGTGTTGTATGGAGATTAAATTTTTAATACATAGGTCTTAAAGAGATTTAATAAATTTCAAATTTAAATAGTCTTATTCATGGTCTAGTTAGAATACTCAATATATTAAATACATTTAAAAAATACCTTCAATGAGTTTCGTATAAATGTCTTAGTTGCCGCATCCAAACGTCTGGTGCTTCAGCATAACAAGGTTCTCGTTGTAAACGTCTGAACATTGATTTTCACAAATGGATCAGTGAGTGTATTGCGTTATAAAACCTTTCGCGATAAGTGGATCAAAGTTATAAAAACTACACCCTTTAGAAATAATTATAAACTTTTATAAAAAATATCTAACGAAAGGAAGAAAAAGTTTCAGTACAATATAGCCCTTTAAACATATTAAGACAGTAATTTTATTCGGCGTATATAAATTGCGTTTTCAAAAGTCATTTACTCCGGTTTTATCCGACAAATGTTTTTTAAACATAGAGGGATGCACTTTTTGTCATTCAGCAATCATTCCATCGCGTGGATTCCATCTTCTCAGAACAGTCTGCAACACTTCACTGCCTTCTTTTTTTACTGCTACCTTAACCCGCATTAAAAACCAATGTCGTAAATCCTTCCAAAAAAATTTGAAAAGCGATTTTCTCGAAGAGAAAAGATAATCCATGGATGAGGGGGTAGCGAGGTGCGTCAGTATAATCCAGTGCAAGACAGTTTTCACTTACCCGGTAACCCTTATTCGGAATACATAACGTATTACGTAAATCCTGTTGGCAGATAGGACCTCGGCTTACAGCGCACAAAAACTTGAACTTACGAACATTAGAGCATCGGGAAGAATCTTTCTATTATTATATTTACATTGTGTAGTTTTCTCAAGTTTACTTTATATTTAATAGCTTTTTAAAAATACCTTATATCAAACACCTGCGAAATAATAATGTAAAACATGCAGTTGTAACAGTAGGAGGCGATATTATACCTGCCTAATGCTAGATGTTGCACAGGGCAAAGACATACTTATGATAAGTATAAACTATTTTTAAAAACTGCACGATACCGACGATATGTTTCCTTGATCATTATTTGAATTTAAGTAGTTTAGTAGTTTCGTTTGAAATTCAGTTTTGTCAACCACTTCTAGTTGTCAATCGTCGATTTTGGATACATTCATCGAATTCATGCGCAAACACGCGTTTTCTACTATATATCATAAATATATCAAGGATTACATAACTACTAGAATCGTTTCAAAAAGAAAACAAATTTTCATCTAATTCAATAAGCTTAAAGCAATTCACGTTTTTGCTATAACCAAATAAAGTTTATGGAGTAGCGATCTCTTAAAATGAGCGATGCCTAAAGCGTCCGTAATTTCTTGCGTTATAAAAATTTTCTGAATAAGCCCTCATAGTAATCGACAACACCTGTCACACTGACATTTACCAAATCACCGCGCACTCGCCCATATTTTTCAATATCAGGATTTGTTATTCATATACAGGATTATATCAAAAGTAAAATGTTCTCAATGATATAAAAGTTCTTGTTGTTGTCCAACTTGCGATCAACTTTTACAGCCATATTTTTTATTGTCAAGCAAACTGCCAATAATGTTTTAATAATTAGATATTTTAAAATTCAACAGAGATATCAAACGTCAATTTCAAGGCCTAAGTTCAAACTTAGAGAATATAAAGATGAAACATAAAAGTCCCATTAAATTTTTGCTGGTAGAACTTAATACAGATATGTCAGGCGGAGTCAACGTGTTCAGCAAAAACTTTATTACATAACCTATTCGTGGAGTGGCCGCTTCCAAAAGTCGTTTTAAATCGCAAATTTGCATAGAAAATAGTGTTCCAATTTTGTGCATGCAGGGACGTTGGAACATCTTATCTAAATTGTTTCTTACAAATTATTATTTTATTAATTTCAACGCCGAGGTACGGTACAGTTGAGGAGTGAAGTGGTAATTTTATAAGATATGCATTAAGCGAGTAACAATTTCGAGACGAGTGTACTTGACGTTGGTATAGTGCTCGATATGAAAATTTAAAGGATTTACTTAAGTGCGGCTCAAGATGCTAATATACGTAAGACGCTTCAGACTCGTTATTATAATTATTTTACAAGCTATTTTCACATATATTTAGGTGTAGTCTTTGAAATTTGAGGTCTTGAAATAATTATTAGTAGAATATTTTAAGCGTAATAAATTGAAGTTACCGATATGACAGTTAATATTTGTAAGTCCGGGGTAGTTAGAAAGGTCAGACAGATCTCAAAAGTTGATTATTAACAGTATTAGTTGTACTAGAAAATGTTAATGTCATTTCAAAATGCTTTCAATTTTAATTAATCATTTTTAAGCTAAATAATCAAATATTACTTGATAATCAATGACTCGTCAAAAGTTGAAAAATCACTAAACTATTTTCAAATTTTCTCCTCTTCTCAAAATTTATTATTACAACTTTCCCCATTAATCTCCAATTTATTTAAGTTGATGCCAATAAAAAAAAAGCACATTTTATGTACCATGCAATTTTTAAAACTTATGATACAATTATCGAAAATTGCTATTAATTGACTAAGAAGTTAATTGCAAAGTAACTATAGAAGCCATAAGCTAACTAATGACAATGGAATTAATATTTCGTCGGCATCCACTATTTGCTCAACAAATGACCTAAGAATGTCGACCTGTTTCATTAAGACAATGGCTTTAAATTGCAGTGGTCTGACATGGGGATACGACGTATGGTTTAAGTTACGAGAGAGTTTTTTATATTATTATACACTAAACAACAAGATCGTACTCATTATCAGTACAAATTCGAAAGTTAGTTTGTTACGCTTTTCATACTTAATTATCAAATATATTTTGAATAATTTTGGAAAAGACATAAATGGGCACCAGCCAGTATGCTGATTTTTTGTGAGAAAACTAGAGAATAAAGAGAGAAAATACCATATTTTATAGAAAAATACATTTGTCGAAACCGCGAGGAACTTAATACGAGTTTACATTCCATGAACCACGACTTTCGAAAGTCATCTTTAGAATTAATTCTCTTATAAAGTTTTGTATATATAAGTAATGCAGTATTGCAATGCTAATTATTTTTTATTTTGATATCATGCATTCTATAGAATTATTATCCTATCTCACTATTATACAAACGATACGAAACAAACCAGAGGATGATGGAGCGAAATAACGCTAATAAAACGTTTTAAAATATGATTTTTTAGTCAGGATCACCTTTTTTCCATACCATCATCAAAGGTGTCATGATTACAATCACCTGTCTTTGTTTTCAGGAGCGGTCCTCTTACATCTGTTATAGTATAATGTGTTCGTATTTGCTGGACTAAAACTTTAATATTTGTCAGTACAAGAACCAGTATTGAAGGGA
>JAOSYY010000016.1:5232893-5246643 GCA_025727935.1 Hebomoia glaucippe
TGTATGTTTTTATTATTCATTTCACCGTAATTTTTGTTGGCTCATGATTTAAATTACGGTTAAAGGGATATTACTGAATGCCAATTACTATTATTTATCATTCCTGCCAAAAATTACTGCACCGATTTTGATTAATTTATTGTAGGCAATTTTGTTATGTAGGTAAATACACTGGCCTCGTATATAGTAAACCATAACACATATATGTTTATTTTGTGAAAAACTGTATTATACGTAATTATATACTAGTATTATACTAGTTAACCAGGGCAATTACATTTACGTCAAATAAGATAATCATTAAATATGTTATACTGTACTAACCTTAAATGCCTCAAACTTTTTGAAATTAATTAATTATGGTTCTTGACTATTCCGTTACTATAAGGATTAAGGCAGTGTACGTAATGAAAACTCTCTAAAGGAATAAATTTTTGCTGTTTATGAATTCCTGGTCGATGCTGAAAGAATTTTTGAGTTCGAATCAGTAGTTTCTGAGATTAACGCCTTTAAACAAACTCTTCAGTTTTGTTATATTAATATAGATAATATTAGCGCCCACATTAGTTGTCATCCTAAAACCACTCGTGCATCTCAATAAACCTGCTACACGCTTCATATTTAAGTTTCAGTAAATTTCCAACTTTCCGCGGATATTATTGATTTTTCTTTTACTGAGAACCTTTTATAAAATAAAACAAGTCTGTATGAAATTTTTTAATTAAATCTCAAGTTACGTGAGTTTTTAAATTTTTAAATTTTAATGTTATGGTGTCATATTCATAACACTATTTTCACGTAATTATATATTGGCGTCTTTTTGATGTTAGTTTTTATAAAATATCATTGTCATGAGAAATGTATGATAATGATATAACACTACAAACTTTGAACAGAAATACTGAAAAGCGTGAAATAGATACGAGACCTAGTGGTTCTCTTTAAGCAGGGCCTTAATGTTTAAGGAACACGTCAAAAATTTGCGAAAATTGTTTTAAAAAACATAAAATTATATTGAAATAGAAAAGGGATTTTACCAGTAAGGCCACTGTAAACGTGTTATACAAAGCACTGGTAAAAACCAGTTTGAGCAAGGTTTCAAAATATGGGCACTTTACCAAGGTACAAACAAGGAACAAAATATTGCTTAAAAATATTCAGAACAAATTCGTGAGATGTGTATATTTTAAAATGAACGGTGTCCATCCCACATATTCCTTAATGTATCACACCCTATTCATCCTGGAGTCAGTGGGATATTTTGAACTTGGAACGCGCACGGAGTTATCCCTGACCATGTACATAATTAGATTGTTACTGGAAAGGGAGGACGGTCCACGCGAACTTCAAAGCATTAACTTAACTATGCCCGATGGATATCTTTGGAGGCGAAATCTACCACCGCTGCTGACAAACCTTCGGGCCAGAACAAATCTATTGAAAAAAACCACTAATCAAATATTTAAACATATTAAATAATATGCATAAATATGTCGATATATTTCATTCAATATTGAGTGAACTCACAAAGGTGTAACGACATACAAGTAGTCATAGAAATATGTGAAATTTCACTTGCTAAATTTGGGCTTATGCGTATGTGAGGCGATTTTTAAATATATAAATATAGAAACATATTTAAAAACTGAATCAAATCATGCCTTTGGCAAAACCGATAGATAAAATCGGCTTCCGTACGTACACTAAGCCGCAATTTATTTTTTCAATCGCTTCGAACGCAACTCGTAGCAGAGTAAAGGGTGCATGTTTTTGCCACGAATAACCTCAAATGCAAATACCTACGAAGAAATATTTTTATATATTTGTATGCATTACAACCTTTTGATATATTTTTAATAGTTATTTAGAACGGTTGTTGATTGCTGGTGACCAGATAGTTAAAACAGTTCTATCAATATCATACTTTTTATGAGACCAGTAAAGTCACTTGAATAAATTTGAGCAAATGATAAGTTTATCTGTACGACATTAGTAAAAATAAGTCTCAGTATTATTCATTAGTAATTGTAATACATTCTGCTTGTAGCCTTAATTAATATGTACACTAAAAACACAAAATAAATAATCTATCATAACATAAACGTCGTGATATGAAACCCATTTATGTTTCGAAACCGCCACTCCAAACGTAAAATGCAAACCGTTTGTGAAGTCACACTGCAAAATACAAAATAAAGTCGACGTATATAAATTTACATCAACCGAAACTACGAACAAACGTTTTATCTTTGAAAAGAATAAAGGTTGCTGTCTCTTTTGCACTATTTTATATTTTCACCATATTTGCTTGTAACATATATTATTATGAGTACCTTCTAAGGTGATGGATTTTTGGATTCAAATATCTTAAAATACAAATACGAGTGTATAAGCGTCATCTAATTTTATTCATTCAACACTTTGAGTTCTAAACAACAGCATGCATAAATACGACAGTGTAATGATGCCTATTTGAGTACTACAAGTTTATACTACTCATTATTTTATGAGTTACGAATTTTTTCTTCTTTAGAAAAATTATTTTTCAAAGTATATTATTTGTTCCTCTAAAACCTTGAAATTTCCTTATCCCAAATTTTATTTGGAGCTGATATATTCCTGTATTAGAATATTGCATTAAAGGATTGACAGATAGTTAAATTAATTTATATATTAGATAAATATTTACTTACCAATTTTTAGGTTATCTTACTCCAAGAATTACCAATTCTGACAAATGTACGTATGGTTAGATAAGCTATATCACGTTTGATCTTACTTTAAGTAAAAACATGTATTCATAATTTCTGTATAAAAAGTTCAAACTCACTTCTCGCACGAGATAATATAACAAGTCAAAGCCAAGCATTGAATAATTAAAGGACTATGGTCACCTAAAATAAGTTTTAGCGATCAGCTTTAGAGGAGTTGCGGAATGTTTGAATAAAATATTCGATTTACTAATTTTAACTTTCTTAGTTTAGTACTAAATCCGATTAAAATTGCGACGAGAACCAGAAACACCGTAAACAATAGTAGCTATCAGATATTATTATTCAACTCAGAAAATAAATGAGCTATTACTTTATCCTGATGAATTGTATTAAAATTCACTAGTAACAAATTAATTTATGTTTAAATTCTATACCGTAACTTATTGTAAGATAGGGTTTATCTCTTTCTCTTTCTTCAAACGACACAATCTTAGAACTCTATCCATTTACATTATATACTACTTTTCTTAACGCAATTTTCACCATCTCCGACTTTCCTCAAATTTTATCCCTTAAAGTGCCCAACATTAAGCGTTTTTAACTTAACATAAAACAAATTTTAAGTAAAAAACGTTTCCCTAAGTTTCACATATTTTAATATGACATCACAGAAATTTAGTGAAATTTTTGCCAATGACTAAATAATAAAACAATGTTTTATAAAAACCATTTTTATAAAATTTATTAATATAATGTCTAACGATGTATGTATTTCTAAATTAAAAATCACTAATATTAAAAGCCACATTAAACACTAACTACACGCCTTTAACGTTGAGAATTAAAGAACGATTTATAAACACTAATTTATAATAAATAAATTTAACAATTTGGTGGCAAGATAGCTTCTAGAGTCCGACGACATCAATGTATCTCAAACTCTTCTTAAGGAACTCTTAACAAAAAGCCGTAGACCATCAGTGGTGGAGCGGTGTGCAACATCAGTGCATTCAAATACTTTTTCTATGACAACCATCGACAGACAAGTATGAAACTCACTCGCTGGTAAGTAAGCCTTCAGCCACTTGACTTCCTTAATTAATTGATGATGCATTATGATGCAGATGTACGATTATTTGTGACCTGTCCCGCCAGTTTAATACTTATTGAAATTAGAAAAGAGAATTAAACATGACTGAGGAAATCGTCCTCTCATTTCCTTAGTCTAGCGGGTGGTTTAGTTATGGAGCCACAAAGGCTTATTTAACTTGATTAATTCAATAAAAGACAGGGCTCCTATGATGTATAGTGTCTAACATTTCAGCACGAAATACTTTTGCTATTTTATTTAAAAGTAACCATACATCACAGCATTTTAAAATTTCGAGATTTCTGGTTTAGATTTATATCAGGATAGTACGTCAACTCAATTTTCTTAGTCAAAAGCAAGTAACCGTTTATGAACCTTTGCTCCAATTGAAGAACTGATCACATTTCCAGTATTACCACCAGTTGATGATTTCGTCAGGCACAGCTAAATGAGATTATTGTCGAAGTCACATTTAATTTCTGGACAACATTCAGGGTAGCTTCTACTAAGGTCTATATCAGTTAAGTAACAGTTAGGTGAATCGGACACAGAGACGACTCCACATCTGGAAAAACACATATTTATTGGTTATTATCAATACTTATATGGTTATACTCCTGCCTACAATAGTCTTAATAACACAATCACTTTACACATTATTTACAATAAAAGTTCATTATATAACAAAATTTTTAGTTATAAAAATACTATACTAGAAAATATATAATGTTTTATATCTACTCTAACAATTACATGCTTATCATTATCGTGACATTTTAAAAATATGGAAATAACCTCGATTAGAAGCAGGTATTATTCAGTCAGGTGGCCTACAGCATTATTTTTATCAGATCCAAATGAACATAAGCTGCGTAAGTTTATGAATGATTTAACTTGAACAATTATTTTTCTTCACCGCGCCAACGAAACAGAAACATTTTAGGATTGCCCAGATTTACTTTTGTTTGTACGGGTACATATGAATGTATGTATTTATATTTGGTCGCATTTACTGAACTATCTTGATAAAACTATCTACCGTGTGTATTAACTATCCTTAACTCGTCAGTTTCGTGGCGTGACGAAACTAAGAGTAGAAGCTGAAATAGATCCTGTACCGGTGTTTATGACACCTAAATATAGATTTATTAAGATAAAAAGAATTATTGAGCTGCGTGATCTCGTTTCACAGACTAACTAGTTATATATGTAGTAAAAGAACTACTTACGATGCATAATGTATTAAGTGGCGTCCACACTCTATTCTGTAGCAATATCCTACTGGAGACACCGACTCATTAAAAGAGATCACGTCACCAATTTCTTTTACGTAACAACCTTCTTTGTGTGCTGAAAATAAAAAAAATATATAATATCAACGGCACCTACGCAAGCCACACTTTCAAATAAAATTCATCTAATTAGATATGCGAGAAATAGAAATACCTGAGGAATTTTTATATTCTTTAAGGATCTATACATTTCATAATTTTCGTTGTAAATAATTCATATTATGTAAGAAAATCATATTCTCAATAATTTTAACAGTCTAATAATGGTAGTTTAATATGAGTTTTATTTATTAACTATAACCACAAAGTTCAATCACAGAATATTGAACTCGGCTAGGTTCATACAAATTACACAAGAACCTTGAACCTTAGGTCCTTCGTAATACTAATATGACAATTCCAATAAAAAGTCAAGGTTTGTTATTGTATTTGAAAAAACAATGTTCGAAAATTGACTATGAAATATATATATATAAATCACAATTTTCGAACATTATTTTTTCAATAAAAGCTTTGATAGACACCATAAATTTTTCGTATAGTTATTAGCATATTCATTATATACATAATTTGTGTCCATAAAATAAAAAAACGGAGATCCATCACGAAGATAAAGAATTGGCGCCAAATAAAAGACTAGACGTCGTGTATAGTTGTTATTAATTTTACATAATCCATCCTATTAATATGTAAATACAATTTTTATACGTTTAACAAGATAATCGCGCGGAAAAATATCTAGATCGATGTTTAAATCACGGCACGGCGCCATTCTGTCGCCATTCATTTTACTTTTAACATGTAATTGACTCGCAAAATGGCGTTCAGACGTCGTTTACCATCCTCGTCAGTGAGTGATGAATATTTCAACGAAGTAATGATCTATTCGATTTTTTGTCACCTCACCTCACTTTTGACTTTTTATGTCATCCAGGAAAATTTAAGATACACAAAAGTTTATTAGTACTGTTTAATATAGAAGTAGAACTTAAGTTATTTTCTAATTTCTCTTATATAAAAATATAACAATAAAGACTACACCGTTTCAAAATATAAGGGACGTTTTAAAAACACGTTATAAACTTTATATTCCTCATAAAAGTTATTATTCTCATTGTACATGTCCCCAATGAGTGCTATATTAATAAAATTATAGATATAATACTTAAATAGTAAGTTTAATTTACAAGTTGCCCTTAACAATTCAGAAGTTTAAGCTAAAAAAAATTAAATCAAACGTTTTATGCGATATTTTTAAATAATTTTATAACATACTTTTTAGATTTATACTTATGAAATAATATTTTATTTTATTATTTTTATTATTTAATAAATATAATAAAAATAATAAAATATAAGCCTAAACCAGGAGGTGTCTTTAAACATTATTTTTTAAAATGGAAAATTGTATATCAATAATTAATACTGCTTGATTAAGTTGATGCCAGTTGAATTTAACCTTCCTAATAATCAGGTCCGATGAATACTTAATTAGTATATAAGTACTTGACCTTTTCATACGATTGTCGGAATGACAGATAACAATAGTACATGACTGGTGACCCGAAAGTTCAAGACTTTAAAATCGTGATGTCCATAAAAAGTTATTAATTCATAATAACACTTTGAAATCTTTAAATGACCATAAAGAGACAATAAATGCTCTACTCACTGTAACGGTAAAATAAAACTAATAACACAGTGTATGAAAACAAATAAGCACGTAGTAACTATTTAATTTTGTTTAGTGATGCACCTGGCCTTGGTGTATAAGGTTCCATAATCGATAGTCTCAATAAAATTTATCGTATTTTATGATTAAATACGTGCATCCTGACTTATTCAAAAACGACGATAAAGAAAACCACTACTAGTATTTTATAACTCTTAATGTGTTGTTTAAAAATATTCAGCAATGTACTCTTGACAATAGACCCTTAACCATATTAAAAGACGTAGTTATAATTGTTTAAATAAGCTATATAAATAAAACATATTTTACCGAAAGACATGTAAATTTTTTATTACGTCTAATAAGATCAACCAACTTATTAATATTTTCCTGTATGATATTACTTTCTGCGCACAATATTACAATATACTTTGCCAATAATCAATCCAATAATCATAAGAACAAATGTTGAATAATAGATTCGCCAAATTTTCGAGGTTATTTTAAACTGGTATTTCTTAAAAATACAATTGTATACTTACACAGATGCTCTGGTTTGAGTGGCAACTTGCCTCGCCACGTTGCACCACTTGCAACTGCCACAAACATCGCGATACACATAATCCTCGACACCATTTTAACTTTGTACAGCCGTGTCAAGGCTTCGTCCGTTAAGATGTATCAAGTAAGACTGACCACTCGGGGATCTTACACATGTTTTTATGCTTAATCGGCCGCATACATACTTTCGACTATACCGTCAGAATAATCGGATACTAAGCGTCAGTAATAAATTTAAAAGATGTGTTTATTATGCGAAAATACAAAATGTTTTTGTTCTTTACTATGTTTTCACGTAAATTTCGATATTGATTTTTGGCTGAGGTTACAGTATATTCGTGAATTATCGTCCTAAGCGAGCAATTATCTCGGTCTCAAGCACTTTGCGAATATAAATTTTCATTTATTACTTAATCTCATTAAAAGTAATTTAAGTATATAAATACATAAGAACGTGTTTTATAAATTAATAACGATATTACTAGGCATTTTATCATCAAGTTCACCTTAATTTTTGACTGATTTCAAATCGATTCTGATGTCAAGTCCTCGTTTTATTGCTTTAAGGTTTAAATGTTGGATATTTCCATTGTTCGTATTCTAATTCGAAGGAAGTCGTTAAGATTTTTCTCCATCCATAATTTGCGAGCATTGATAAATAATTTTTATGGATTTTTTTATAAACTTTGTTACTAACTCTAAATTGTTAGCGTTTTCAACGGTGATCAAATACAAAACCAAATTAAATTTAATATACAAATAGTGGAAAGTAAAAATAAAATGATATTAAAATTAAGCCACCGTATCGTGTGTTAGCAGCCTAATGAAGGTCGCGACGTTCTTAAGAATGTTCATGGGAAATACGAGTGATTCATCATTCCGATGTAAACAAACGTCATTTTTATTATTACCAATTCCGAGATCCGTGAGTTAATGTCCTTAGATACATAAAAACGATGTTTACCGTGACACCAGAAAAATATTTTTTTAGAATTTAACAAATTTTAAATTAATATTCCGTTGATCACATTTAGTTCCATACTTGTGCCTTTATCAGCATAATATAATTTTCTGGAATACCTGAAATATGTCTTGGTTCTGTCAATTCCTAGATCAATGTAATTTTTAAAACATAGCAAGCCAGGCTCACTACCATAAAACCAAAAAGTAGCCCACACACAAACCCAAGCTGACCTGAATCTCTTTCTTTTCTACAATTCCCGCTTACCTGCTTGCCATCTCTGATAACAAACCAGATCTAAACGAAACTGCACATTCCAACGAAACCGTTCAGGATTTGCATTCCGCAAAATGAAGACGCGACTTCACGTAGGGTAACCAATCTTAAAGTTTTATTTTAATTTTTACATATTTCTCCATCCTGATCCTGGCATGTAAACTATCGTTGTTTTGTACCGTCATTGCAGCGCTGTCTTCTCGTGTAATCATAATCTACAATAGCTAGCAGCAAAAAAAGTGTAAACAAAAAAATTAAAAGTATGTAGCTACCTTTTTTCCTTTTAATGTTTTTCTTGATACTTAAGGGTTTAAGCTGAAGCTTAGTTTAGTCAACTATACGGTGATAGTAAAAATTTGAGATATTTTTGAATTTAATGTAAAATGTTCAAAGGTTTTGTCTCTGTACTTTATCAAAATAAAAACGTTAAATAAATACGACTTAACAATTAAGTTTAATGTTTCGATTGGTACAAGTGTACAATTAACGATGGACTACCATATACATATATTATGTTATAATAGGTACTTTATTATATTATAATTATGAATTTTATTAGTGTACCTAAAGCTTTTATAAAAGCATTGGATGGTATAAACATTTAATAATAAATCTCAAACTTTTCACTTATAGCTTCTGGTAACCCTAGGTGCGTGGGCTGTGTTGTTCTTTTTATGTATTGGATACTTCGTGTTAGGAAAATCCGGTTCAAATGATGTGGCCGAAATAAGTTTTAATTTAAAAGCCAAATATCCCTGCTGAGTGTATTGACACTAATAAAAAAGTTTACTTACTACTCGTATTTTATGTCAAAGCTTAGATGTTTGATAAAAAAATTATATAAACCATTTGATAAAAACAAACAGGTTATAAGATAATTGACTCATGAAAGAAATTATAGTGTAGTTTATTTGGATCTGAAATCTCTTATCAATTTTTTATATGAACCTTTACATTTTTATCTGTTTTAGTACGGCGATTTTAACTGTGAAATTATATTCATATATATTAAATGTATTCGTCAAAAGGACATTTACAAATAAGCAAATGTATTAAAAACAGATTGTTTGTTGGTCTTAGAAGCTGATATGTAAATTATTTTTCAATAACGCGTTCAGGTACCTATACGAGTATGCAACTTAAATATCTTGAAATTAAGCATACAAGGAATTTATTAAGAAATCCATAAGAATTATTTAAAATAAAACGTTAACGTATACTTTTTAAATATTTCCAAGATTTTACTTAAATTTATTCGGAATTCCTAAAATATTTCAAGCATTTTTCCTTGTTTTCGGCGACACAAGAAAGTGAAAATCGAAATGAAAAAGTTTTATGAATGTTATACAAGTGTTTCGATCAACGTTATATATCAAATGGTTTTTAACTGTAGCAAAAGAAGTTGTAGGCAGTGAAGCTGAGATAACTATTTAATTAAAAATTTAGTTATTATTTTATGCATTTCCGAATAAAAGAAAATTAATCATCCGTTTTAACTCGTATCTCCATTATAACATCTGCTCCTAACTATGTATTGTATTGTTAACTACATACCATATACATACATAATTCATCTACGATAATTAAAATTGACCTCTAAGGTGTTTTTATATTTTTTCGTAATTTTTTGTATAAATCTAAATCATAAAAAAGTAAGATTGTTGAGTACCCATATATTTATTAAACAGGTGTTTTCCAATTTTTTTGAATATGCGACCCCTTCAAAAATTCTTACGACCCACCAAGAGCCATAAACAAACATAATAAAAAATTATTAGTGATTGAGACACTATGATACTTAATATATTGATCGCGTAATCATTTTTATTACTTTCTGTTTGTGTATTATCAAAAAACGATTTAAGACGAAGATACCTTAAATAATATATCGTCGATCCTATCATAATTTAACATTTCTTAAATATACTTCCTCACAACATACTTTTTAATTAAGTTATAGTTAATAAACTTTTTAGCACATCCATTAGTCACGTAACATGGCGTTTATGCTGGCTAACTTACACAGATAAATCCTTTGATATTTATAATAACTTTCAGCCCCGCTGTATTTTAAACAGATGAAAACAATATTTCGATTGGCATCACAGATTTTGTTTACCATGCAGTTGAATTGTTTCGACAACAGAAAATTCTTTTACAGCACTAAAATCACATCAAAACAAAACTACGAAACGAGGAAATATTATTATAATATTATTATGTTCACTACTTAGAGTTCTTGTACCATGTACCTGTTATTACGGAAATAATATACATAACTTACGAATAGAATATTAACAATGTAGAAAACATTATATTTTATAAAGTAATAAATATTCTCTCTGTATATTATTTTATAAAACAATTAGAAAATGTCTTCTATAAATATAATAAATATGAAAATTATAATTATAAAATACGGAGGTCAAAATCTTTCTTGAAAAAAATCAAGGGCCTGTTCAAATAACTTAAAATCAATATAAACTCGATTTTAATTATTGAATGAAAAAATATATTGATAACAAGGTTTTCATTATATAAATAAATTGCGATCTTAGCTTTGAAGGCGATATCACAAAAATTCAAATTAAGAAACCCTCGGAGTCAAAGCCATTATAATGTCAAAGCAACAGCGAAATGTAAACAACATACCGATATAATAATAGCGAAGAATTCCAATTTTAAATTCCTAATTCGAATAAATCGTCTCAATCAATTTGGGTATCCCATAAAGATACAAAAAAGTGGCGCCTACATTCCAATGTTACATAAATACCTAGTAGCAGCGGTTCCATGTTTATTGCTGTCTGTGTTTTTTCCGCAACAATAAATAAAAATATTAGTTTCGTAGTTTCATCGATTGCGATTTATATTTATTTATATTATAACTATAAATATTTATGCAGTTTTGAGACCTCTTAAACCTCATTTTACATTCAGTAGGTGAAATATGGTGTGGACCTAGTTTTGTGAATGTTAGGATTTTTAATTTGATTAAAGATTTTCTTAAACTTGTTAAACTTTAATAGACATTCCGGAATTGCGTCCGTTATTTCTAATGTGTAATCTTCTTTGGTAAACGAGACTAATTACATTCGTTTAATAAAGGTCTAAATTAATAAATTATGTTTGCTGATCTCATAATTTTAAACTTTATACACTCACACTGACCATTGAAATGGATGTTTGTGGACGCAACCACAACGTGACTTGCTTTCTGAAATAGTGTTACTCTTGTGAATAAGTCCCGATAAAATTATTCAAGCTTTTTCAGTAACGTCACCGAAGCAAACAGATCGATATTTTATATTATAAACAAATAGGTTTAGTAAAAATCAATTACTTTTGCAGTTACAATTTTAAGATTTTTAAATTGAATTAATTTAAGATAGTTTAACAATATTTAAATTTGTGACTTTTAATAACTCGTATTCTTAACCACGAGATATTTAAGGTAATTTCGCTAATAAATTATATGTATTAAAACTTCTAATTGTTTCTTACATCAATCTTTATATTTTATTCGAATGGAAATCTTATTAAGTAATAAAGAGATTTGAAAATATTTAAAGAACCATTGAATGTCGCATTGAAAATATTGCATTCCCTTAAAATGACATACAATCAAGTTATATATTTTTAATGCATTTCAGTAAAGTTTTATGGATAATAATCACAGAACAATTAATTACTGCTATAGTAAGTATCATGAAAAATTACCCCAAAGCGAAGGTTATTTTTAATGCCAAAGTGTTCTACAAGTAAAAAGTTTATAATTTTGTTACCTTCTAAAGGCCACAGTATATAATACATTCTTATGATTTATTTCTGTCATTACTATATCCTTACATTTACCAAATTGCATCGAGAAAATTTCATCCAAATTTATTTTAGTAGGTCACCGAAATTTAAATTGTAGGTACCTACTTCTCGTAGAAATAGACATCAATGTTCGTAACCTCTTTTAATGGTTAGCAATTTATTCATTAGGTCATTTTGAAGATTACCTAGAATCAATGTAGCATTCGTAGATTTAAAAGCAAAAGATTGGTTGCCTGTCTGGTTTATGAAGCTTAAAATAAAATTTATATTTATAGCGTAGACTAACATAGATCTTTTACTGAAGTCTACCACCAAGTGACTTCCATATTTGTTTTCTGTTAATTAATATAAATTTATAAAATAACAAAACTCATCACAAGTGAATTAAAGTACGTATATACCATTTATGTGAATTAAAATACTATTAAGCCAAAATTCTATGAGTGTGTAACATTTTGCGATTCGATCTCTCAATTAATTGTGAATTATTTTAGTGTGGAGATTATTAGACTTTAAAGATAAAATCTAAAAATACAACTTGAAAGGGATGTTGCGGAGGATGGAATTCTATAGTGGGGAATCATCTTTTGTAGAGTTTACGATGTAAAAATAGATTTGGCTCTTTTAAAAATAATAGAAAATATATCTGTCACATCTTTAAAAGACTGGAATTTTATATAAGATGAAGATATATAAGAAGGTCGATACAAATGTGGGTAGTGCGTAGTTAGTGGTAATACACAAAAATCACAAAATGAAATAAAGTTACGTGGTACATTAAATCTAGTTGATAACGCCACAAGGTAAACGACGGATTGTAAGATTATTCCACTTTTGGGATTTAAATTTATGTTGAGATATTTATCATTGCTTAAAGTTCCTCATTAATCTTCACTTTATATCGTTCTGAATAAAGATCCTTAACCTGTTATTGTGATACATTGTAACTTCATAACAATAAGTATTCAATAATACAAAGTTCGTTGCTTTTATCTAAATTTATTTGAATCATTAAACAGGCTTATAATTAAAGTTTCTTATAACTTTTTGACTGCTACTTGTATTATTAAAACAAAGAAAACGAACAAATAAGCCTTGATCTTAATCTCCTAGAAAAACTTACGAATGGTACACGTTTATAAATTCTTAAATTGATGATATCGATTATGTGAGATTGCAATGACAATCTTCCATGATTATCCACGACGATATTAGAAAGTAACTTCCACTATTAAAGTTTTAATAAATTTAAAACAATAAAGATTTCTGTGTCCTCATTGTCCTTTGTTGATATCGGCCATTAATCGCCTTTTATAATATTATAGTTTATACATATTAGTTATATACAGGTTGTCTAGGGAC
>JAOSYY010000016.1:5246743-5283162 GCA_025727935.1 Hebomoia glaucippe
ATATTAATTATTGACGTCCTACACAATTGAAAAGTTGAGGACTTTTTTTACATATTTTATAATAGGATACAAGTTATCTTTTACATAAAAAAATATTTATTACGTTGTTATTTTAATTTTAACTCTTTGTGGAAACTATTTAAAAATTTATAAATCTTTGGATTCTCACATACAATGATAAATAAAAAAAAAATAGTGCAAGCATTGAAGAAGACGGAAAAAAAGTATAATGACTTAGAACTACATATTCATATATAGAAACGTTGAAATGACCACTGGTTGGATTCAGAGGTATTAAGAGGGGTATCATGGGATTGTCTGACGGCTTAATCTCTGAAAAATCAAGGTATCTTTGTGTATTAAATAAAATAATTCCTTAGTTATACAAATTATTTTCGTTAGTGCATCTAAAAAAATAACATATTTTTCATGAAGTCTATTGAATTCAATATTTTCATAGCTCACAAAAACCTTATGCAATAGTTCACTTTCTTGAATGCGGTTAGAACGTGACACAGTAATAGTAAAGAATTTTCGGCCTTTCATTCTTCGGATGCGCATATTCACTCCCAATTTTACAAGAGTTATAAGAAAATGAGAAGTTAATCAGGTATATTTATACTTAGTGGGCAACAACAGCATATCTGTGGCAGTTCTAAATCCTTTATTTATGAAATGAATCGTTATCTCATAAACATAGTTCATTAAATATATTTGTTTGGGAGTTGTTAGTTAGACATTTAATACATATAAAAATAAGGTTATTTTGGTCAAGTTAGCGCATTCCAGTACCGACCGACACCAACGCTAATTTGAATTTGGGTATGTAACAAGTAATAAAAGAGTTGTATGATTATTAGTTGTTCATTAATAAGCAATGAGCATGGCATCACATAAAGGAGGGTATCACTTACGCAGGTTGCGAAGTTTCCATATCCGATTCATCTGACGCGACATCCAAGTCATCAAAATTGTCTATGACGCGGCCAGAAACCTCCAGCCTTCGTAGAGAACGACCACTAGACGCCACGTGTCTTGCAATCTGTCGGATAAGTCGTCTAGGGAGCGGAAGGGATGCGCGTGCAGCCCTAGCTGGGGATCCACCCCGCTCTCCACGCATTGGCGCCATCTAATGACAAATTATTTATAAATAAGTATCTGGACAACGGAGCTTAGCTCCATTCAATTTCTTCGTGGTTAACAATAATAATATGGTATATGTAGTCCTTTCTGTACGCTGCTAGACAATTTACAAGATAAATCATGAGAAATTTTAGATGATACAGTAAAATAAAATATTTTTCTATATACTAACATTTTCACTGTTATAGAGAGTTTAATACATCTGAAATAAGCCTCTGTATACGTAGAAAGATGCAAAATTATTACATTTTTATGAAATCTTATATACATATTCAGTAGGTCTGAGAATCGCACAATATCTATGTTCCATCCCCTTAAATGTTAAGGATGGTCCAGCCCTAAATTTTTATTTTTTTATGATACAGCATATAAAAATACATACAATCGCAAATTTTCACACCTCTACAATCGACCCTTATTTTTTATGTAAGGCAAAATGATGTTTGGGTCAGCTAGTATTTTTATAATAAAAGATCATAGAATATTTATGTAAAATACACTAAAGAAGCAAATGTTTTCGAAATTGAATTACGCCATAGGACTTTACCTCGGGTAAAACTCACATTTTATTAGAAGTCTAGTTATTAACTTGCATTCTTAAGATGAATGTAAATTGCAATTTAATATAAATTAAATCGAGATCCTGGTCCAGATACTCTACTTCTAAGATTGCACAACATTTATCTTATAAAAACAAAAGAACAATTAACAACTTGTATACAATAATTAAATCTACCATTTATATTAGATAGAGTTTGAACAAACTTACAAAATGTCAGGTTTTTTTACTATGGCTTATGAAACTAAGTAATATGTCATAACTTTAAATGAATACATTAGCAGAATAGATCTATTCCTTACTCCATATGGCGCAATAATTTAACATAAGGTAATATAATGGATGTAATCTCTACGAAATATTTCGAAGAAATATGAAACCCATATAGGTCGACACGAGTATGGAACTATATCTACTAGGTACCAAATCAGTCAGCCGCCTAACATTCGACCATGAAGTTCAAACTAAATAAGTATATAAGCACGCTTATATTTTATTAAAAATATTTGTAGAATTCCAATTTACAAATACAAGCATCGACTTTCGACACACTAACCTACTAATTGACATAGTCGAGTTGGCACTTGGCTGCCACAACTATGTGATAAGAATTTGGAAGATATAAAAACGAGATAGATATATTCTGTACGAGAGATTATTATATAAATTTAAGATAATAAAAATTATAGTAACTAACCATTGTCACGACAGTTATCGTATATATATCAAAAAATCTTAATAATACAAATATTTAGTTGATTGTTTTTTCTGCTATACAGATTTTTTAATAACTAAAGAAAGAATCATAAAGTTAATTAAAATATTGTACATATACCAAGTCAATTCACATGTATCCTTAAGACTCAAGACAAATCACTTTTATTTATACAGGTGTTTGAGGACTGCTTCCGAAAATGAAGATAGATGATAGTACTAATGACATCTTTGATGAAGGGATGATAAAACATCGATCCTGACTAAAAAAGACATATTTTTAACACGTTTCATTAGAATTTTTTCGCTTCATTTTGTAAGTACAGCTAAATGAAACAATAGTTTCATAAAAAATACATTACTTAATAAAAAAAGCATGTTAACAAAAACAGCTGGACTAACATCTTGGAGCGAAATAACGCTAATAAAACTTTTTAAGAACATAATTTATGTTTAGTCAGGATGGAATTTTATTTCGTCCCTTGATCAAAGCTGTCATTTGTACTATCACCTGTCTTCGTTTTCGGAAGCAGTCCTCAACATTCTTTATATACAAATAAGATATCGTAAAATTCAGGAAGTTATAGTATTGTATTTCTAGAAGCTATTTCAATAGTTTTGTATCTATTTTCTCACTTTGATACATTTACTCTCCAGGTTCACGTTAAATACAAAAGGTCATTCGTCCAGTGACGTCAACAGTGCCGATTGGTAGAAGTAGTTTCAGTATGCAAGTATAGAAAAATGTTTGACTTTAAATACGTATCTATGAAAATGTTTTGTAGTTAAACTGAATTTGAAAAAAGTAAATAAAAATTAAAAATATATTTTTAATATGAGTATCAAAAACACGTTGACCATGAAAATTATCTATAGTTATAAAAATACAGTGTAGTTGTAAATATATAATGTAACCTGAAAAATTTTTCGTTTACCAAAATTATTGACGTAACGTTATAAACTTGAGATTTGTTAGGAAATATTTATAAAAGGCGAATTTTTAAGGTTGGCAGAGGTTAGTACCAGATATAAATCACGTCATTGGTTTTACGATGAAAACGCACAATACGTCTATCGGTATAATTTTATTGAATGACGTAACTGTTTCACTAAAACAATGTTTATGTGGAGGAAACCAAGAATTTATATCGCAATCAGACCTGACCTTGAGACAAACCCCGTGCTTGGTACCACAGGCCATCAAAAATCACTACTACCTAAAATTTTGTAAACATGTTTCATATTATTCCTTTTTTAAACATACGTAAACAAATTAGCTGCCGACATAGATAACTCCCAATGATCCCTCACAAATAAAATATGCAACAACAGAGGTCTTAAAATTAGAATTTTTCTTGTAACTCTCTAAACGCAAATGGCCGGCTATACGTTCTACTACCCACCTCGGAAATACATATTAATACCAATACATATTTCCGTGGTGATGCGTGAAGCAAATACTTCGGATTTCTTAAAATATTACATGCGGGCGAGTCTGAGATTTGGAGTTGAATTTCTATGAGGAAGTGCAAAAACCCTAATGTATTTACAATAATTTAAAAAATATATTTATAAATAATATTACTATAATCAAAATATAACGAATAACTGTCAAATGTTTAGTTTTATTTGAATTTTTAATGACGCAAGTGATACACGGCACAGTACGAGTTAGATATCACAAACAACCAACCGCAAATTTATATCACATGCGGTAGAGTTAGGTATGTGGAATTCTTAACATAGAGATAACTAACAATAATTTTCGATAAAAATAATGAATGAGTGACGCACTTCTATCATGGTAATTGATAAATGTAGATGTATTGTAACTGTTGGTGTAGATGAGTCCTATTTCAGAGTCAGAAAAGAAAATTCAAGAAACCACAAACAACTTCCTAACACTGTAGGTTCTTGTACTTGTTTAGTTTTGGTTGTTTTGTACTATTGACGCAAGTACAATAATTTTTGTTGCGTAATTGTAGCTTTGGCATTCGATAGTATTCCATCAAAAATACTAAAACAGATTATCAATTTCCCTTATTCCATCACAGGCCTTACATAGGAGTGAATTTTTATCAAATATATTTCATATATCACTGTACCTGTGATTACAAATATTTTAATTTTAAATGTCAATTCTTAACACACATTATGTGATTAACTAAAAACTAAATTCTGGAAAATATGTGTAAGTTCCGAATACTATTATGAATTAATGTTTTACCTAAGGTCATTCCTATAAAATGCATAGGTAATAACTGTAAAAATAAAACTAAGCAACAGAAAACCAAGTGTTTTGGATTAAATTGATGTAACTTAAAAATCAATAAAGACCACATACAATCTTAAATCAAAATTTAGAAACAATTCTTTGTTCAAAATTTATTGTCTATAATTATATTATAACAGAGTAATAGTGTTTTCCATATAATATGGATATACATAGAATGTTTGAACATATATTTATAAGCAAACAATTAAGTATTTCCTCATACATGAATAAACAACCTTGACAAAAATTGTATTTGATATTTAATTAGTAAAATCAGGGTTTGTAAATTTATCCTTGGAACACTGAAATAATTAGTCTTCACAGCCGATGATTACTTTTTTTTTTCAAAACCAGGTCATGACACCTTTGACAATTATTTATAGGTTTCCAATGGGAAGTAGATTCTAGGTCACAATAAGGTTATTTTTGGATTAACTTACACTAAAGACATGATTAAATTATAAAGTCTTATCAATGTAGTACTAAGTATTCCAATCAAGGTTGAAATATAAATAAAAGCAAATTTCATTTCTACTCACAGTGACAATTCAAAGTCCAACCAAGAAATTGAATGACAATTTTTTAGCTTATATAGTTGAATGTTATGGCTAATCAAAATACCTAGCAACGTGTACCGTGAATAGCGTCGCGTGGACGTGATGTAACGATTACCATGTGTTTGTGTTCATTGGGTCAATGGTGGCGGCTTACTGCTGGTGTCAACAGCGGGTTGCTAGGAAACTTCGAGATAGGCAGCACGACAGCATGCTCTGACCATTTCAGCCTCAATCTACGTGTACAAGTTCCGCGTGCACCATATGCACGTGCGAACGCACAATGCTAAGGGTCGTTACATAACTGCAGGGACACCGTGTTAGCTACTATCAAGACACATCACAAATAAGCTTCGTATGCGTCGTTCCATTTTTAGATAGAGCGAAACCGACAGCGTCTAAATGCTACTCGTGCGTCTCATCACATTTTTAGAACCGCATGTAAACGATACTGCACAGTATGTACACCCCACGCTGTTTCGGACACGCGCAACGTGATACCTAATCAATGTTCAATAGGGAACAGAAACAAAATGCGTGTTTTATATATAAATGCGTCGTTTTTATATATCCATTTATTTGCGAATTGCACAACATAAAAGGCACTAAGTTTACACATTACAATCATAATACATATAGTTGGTTAACGTTAGCTTACCTTAATTGTTGTTGTTTATCGCACTAATTAAAATTGTATAACAATAAACAGCATTACGCTGCCTCCGTTGTTAAAAATCAACACTCAACAAACTCAAACACCTCAACTCAACACCCAATCCAATCATCGAACCATAAACTAAAGAGTAACCTACATAAATAAACATATGATTTTGTTATTGGTAAGAACTATCTATGATGCTTTTAAATGTCAAAATAATGTTGGAGGGACACTTATTTGATTACGTTTCATTTATTTCATCTAGTATTTTGTCAAAAACCAAAAAATACCATTTAATGCTCTAATGTATTGCTTGAATAATTGTATAATTGTAATCCTTTTCAAAATCAGAAGTAGGATTACTTTAAAAATATAATTATTCATTTGTGCTTTAAATATATTCTTATTAATATTAAATAATGAATATCACGGAGTACAATTACATGTTAGTTCTAGTCTGTAACCACTTAAACATTAATTACAATTCAGGTTATCGCTATGGTATAATATAGGAAGTTTATATTTTATAATATCATAAAGAGCTGGCAATATTATGTATTAGCGACATTAACCAAAAAGATGAAAACACGTTAAAATTGACGTGGACTCTAGTAGCTGGCCGATGTGTAAAACTAAAAATGTACGCAAATTTCTAATCATTGCGTTATTGAAACAGAAGAAATCAGTTTGATTAAGTTAACTAATGTGATTAAGTGATTAAAAATGGTTTTATCTTTTGTAAGTTCAGAGTTTTAATGAAATATGAGTAGTATTGACAGTTACAAAAATCGGTAATGTTTTTACTACTTTGGAGAATTAACGTCCCCTTTCTCCTTTTTTTTCACAGAAAATGTACGGTGTGGTCTGTTTTGTTCTCTTCTCTTTACAATTAAGTCAAACTACAGACGCTGCTGCAGTGATTTCGATAGATTTTGGTTCAGAATGGATAAAGATAGGTATTGTTTCACCGGGAGTGCCCATGGAAATAGTTCTTAATAAAGAATCGAAGCGGAAAACACCAGCTGTTGTTGCATTTAGAGATGGCGTGAGAACATTTGGTGAAGACGCAGTGACAGTAGGCGTCCGATTTCCGAAAAATTCTTATAAATATCTACTTGATCTTTTGGGCAAGCCATATGATCATCCATTGGTGCAAGCATACAAGTAAGAGAATACCGGTAGCGATCTAAATAGTCACGTATTCGATTCGAACAATCTATTAAATAATAGAGCCTTATAATAATGTACATGCTATATATTAAACCAAGTCAGAAATTGAGATGCAGTTTTTGTCTCAATCCATAGGACAAGAAATTACTTTCTTATTTATATTCTTTCAATATTAAATACAAATCATATTTAACAACCTTGTTTTTCTGACTTCCATATAGCATAACAATATTAATGATGATGACATAATGATTTTATTTTAGAGAGCGTTTCCCATATTATGACTTAGTAGCATCAGAAAGAGGAACACCAGAGTTTGAACATGATGAAAATACAAGATTTACTCCAGAAGAGTTGGTTGCTCAGATACTTGCCAAATCTAAGGAGTTTGCAGAGATCAGTCACGGTATGTAAAAGATCTTTTCATATTATTATAACCCAACGAATAGTGAAGAGTGAGAGTACATATAATCTACCTGATTTATATAAAACAAAAATTATTAGGCTAAAATTACATTCAGCTTTGTATACATTACTTAATAATTTGATATGTTTATAAATTGCAAAGTTTATTTTAAATTTAATTGAAAGATTGAATATATAAACTTATTTATGTTCAGGTCAACCAATAAGTGAGTGTGTTATTACTATACCTGGCTATTTTAACCAAGCCGAGCGAAGGGCTATGAAAGAAGCAGCATCTCTAGCAGGCTTGAATGTTCTCCAGCTGATTAATGACTATACAGCCATTGCTATTAATTATGGCATTTTTAGGAGAAAGGTAGTATTTTATTTAAATCTTATATTAATTAATATTGTACCTTAATATTTCTGTGTTTATATGTAGATTGTTTCTGCTAGCAATCACTAGATTATATTTTTAAATCATTTCATCCAGTGATTTCATTTAATGTGGTGCGGCAGCAATGTCATAACTTATATTTTATATGCGATAGGAAGGCAAATGAGCATACAGTTCATATTACATGTGAAATTTTTAGTGAAGTTTTGCTGCCAGCTCATTAAATGAAAGGTTTTGGCTTCATTCTGAATTTACGAATACTCAATATAATAAAGAAATATGACTGGCAATAGAACAACATTAAAAATAATAACTGATGTAATATGGCTAAAGTTTTAAGGTTGGCAACACATCTTATAGATCTAATGGTCTAAGAGGTCATGTGCCACAAGAATCTCTTACCACCAGGTGAACTGTTTGCCGGCATATAAAACAAAAAAATAATATTAAAAAAGCATCATACATTTACTCCACATACCTATACATTTAGATTGAGCTGATATTTGTATGTTTATTATAAGTGGGTACTTCAATTTTATTTATGGGTAATTTTAAGAATAAAATAGGCAGTTATTTTACCAACATTATAGTAATTGCTGCTCAATGTGGTAAAATAAATTGTCATATAATGATGTCAAATATGTGTAGAAAAATTTTATATTTCTTTGTATTAATGTTTATACTATTATTTTCAGGAAATCAATGAAACTGCATGGCATACTCTTTTCTTTGACATGGGAGCAGTATCTACAAAAGTTGCTCTGGTTGAGTACAAAACTGTAAAGACAAAGGAAAAGGGCTATGTTGAGACTGTACCACAGTTGCAAGTCATTGGTGTTGGCTTTGATAGGTAAACATACATTTGTAATTTTTTTATCATTAAATATTTGTATTACTAGACATAGTACTGTTTCCATGTGAATGTCCCTATTTAAGGAATTCAGTTCAGCATATCTATATTTTGTGTAGCAAAAAGAAAATTTATTTTTGCTGCATGGTGCAAAATACAACATGTTTATTTATTATTTTCTGATTTATACTTATTTTAATGGAAACAATTTTAGTTATGGTTTTAATGAATTTAAGATTGTTAATTAAATCTTAGTGTTATAAATAAAAAACTGGAAAGTTTTATATGTTTTCAATATTTTAATTGTATCTTGTAATTGATCTTGTTTACCTTTCTATTTATATCTTAATTATATTTGAAATATTCCTTTAGGACCTTAGGTGGCTTAGAAATGACACTGCGCCTTCGAGAACATTTGATTAAATCATGGGAAGCAAATGGTGGTGGAAACGTAAGGGCTTCTCCTCGCGCCATGGAAAAATTGTTCCGCGAGGCTGAACGTGTCAAGATTGTGCTCTCTGCTAACACAGAACACTATGCACAAATTGAAAGTTTACTTGACGATAAAGATTTTAAATTATTGGTAAGATATATGAAGACTTTACAGTCAAACTGTTCAATTACATATTTTGAATACACAAAACGAATTTCAGACAACCCAAGGAATTCTTAGCGAAGATAAATAAAGTAATTCTATAAAGTTAAAAGATTATTTTATACTTTTGATAATTCTTATACATGAAACAGACTAATCAGCTACAAGTCTGCTTTTTCGTTACTCAATTTCATTTGCTCCAAAATAAGAAAAAAGTATTAGAGAAATTTATATTTCTTTTTTATCGCTGGCTAAAAGAAAGTTATTTAATATGTCATAAAAGAAAGTTATTTAATGTGTCATGGTATTTCTAAAAAAACTATTATATATTTTCAGGTTACTCGAGCTGATCTAGAAGCACTATGTACAGATCTCTGGACCCGTGTATCCAATGTTATCCAAAGAGCAATTTCCTCTGCTGGTGGATCTGGTGCCGGAGCCAAGGTGATAGTGGCTGGTGGAGCTTCCAGAGTACCTGCAGTACTAGAGGCTTTACGCAGTGCGGCTGGGGTGGATCCTCACAAGTCTATCAATGCAGATGAAGCTGCTACTCTTGGAGCTGTCTACAGGTGAATTACCATGTATTTTAATCATCAATGTGTTATAGAAAACCTAATTCCTAAACTTAAAGACAAGCTTTATGCCAAATAGCAGGAGCAGTAATTATTCCGAAGCCTCTTACCCTTTCAAATTAAAAATATTTTTTGGTTACTCATGTACAAATTACAGTTTACTTCTTCGAATTTATATTTTACTTGAACATTTTTAAAAAGAGATGTGTCTCGAATTATTAACGAAGGTTACATTTTGTATTGAAAATTATTATATTTATAGGGCTGCTTCTCTCGCCACGGGATACAAGGTGGCAGCTCTAAACGTGCGTGATGCTGTTTTGTTACCTATACAAGTCGTTTTCAGCAGACATGTGGATGGAAATGATAAGATGGTATGAATTTTTTACTTTTTTAGCATATGACATCTAATACAATTTAAAATGAGAACTCGTTAATATTTTACTATGTTACGAGAAATGGAAAGGCATGTTAATTAAATTAATTGTTTCAAGTTTAAAATATATACTTACATATAATATGTAAATATATATAAAATCTAGCTAAAATATGTAATTAATCCTCGATGTTATTTTATTCTAAACAGATTAGAAGAATCCTCTTTGGGCCTATGAATCCTTATCCTCAAAAGAAAGTAATCACATTCAATAAACATACAGATGACTTCAGTTTCAATGTCAACTATGCAGAGTTAGATCACATCCCATCCACTGAATTAGTGAATATTGGTTCATTAAATCTTTCACAAGTTGTATTAACTGGAGTCAATGAAGCATTAAACAAAAATGCGGGAGATAATGTAGAAAATAAAGGTATCAAGGCTCATTTTAACATGGATGACTCTGGAATACTAAACCTCGTAAATGTAGAATTCGTCGCTGAAAAAACCGTTACAGAAGAAGACGAAGACAAGGATAGTACCTTATCTAAAATTGGAAGCACAATTAGTAAACTATTTGGTTCGGACTCGGACCTACCAGAGAAACCAGAAGCCAAGCCTGAAGAACAATCGCAAGAATCTGAGAAGAACGATACTGTAAAATCTAATGAAACTACAACTGAAAAACAAAACGCTACGGACCTGGAAAGCAAACCTAAACCGAAAATAGTCGTTCTTAAAGAACCTGTTAAGGCTGAGGAACTAATTTTGAACCTTCAACCTCTGTCGACAGAACAATTCAAAACATCTAAAGCTAAAATCACTCAATTAAACAATATTGATAGAAAACGTATCGAAAGAGAAACAGCTCTTAATAACTTAGAAGCATTTGTAGTAGATGTTCAAATGAAAGTCGATATGGAAGAATATGCCGAATGTGGAACAGCCGAAGAGATAGAAGAAATCAAAAAACTCTGTCGTGAAGTATCTGACTGGTTATATGATGATGGATATGAAGCAGAAACCGAAATGTTTGAAAAGAAATTAAATGCTGTCAAAGAAATGACTAATTCGATGTTCTATAAACATTGGGAACATATGGAAAGACCTGACGCTATAGCTGCTCTTAAAAGTGTTGTAAACAATTCTCAGGAATTTCTAAAAATGGCCAAAAATTACACAAAAGAAGCTAGTGTCGATAGAGATGTATTCACCGGAGTAGAAATATCAATTTTAGAAAAGAAAATTGAAGAAACTCAGAGTTGGCTAAGCAAATCTATTGAGGAACAAAATGCTCTTAAAAAGAACGATGATATCAAGTTAACTGTTGAAAGCATTAGGGAAAAGATATCAAACTTGGATCGTGAAGTTAAATATCTAATTAGCAAATTGAAGATATGGCGGCCGAAGAAATCTAAGAAGGACGAAAATAAAACCGAGACTATTACGGAATCTGAGAAAAGCGAAGGACTAGAGGAAAAGCCGGTTGAAGAGAAAACAGAAAAGGAATCTGAAAAATCAGAGACTACAGAGAAAATAGAAAATGAAGAAGAAACTACAGAAATACCGCAGTTAGACAATGAACATTCCGAGTTATAATGATGAGCTCCAACTTAATTTATTTAGTATAATTTATTTTTTAGTAGGCTAGGGCGTTCGTTTCTTGTACCAGGTCTAGCACAAGGTTTGTTTAAGTTTATCATTGTTAACGTTAAATATGTTGATTGTTACAAGTTTATATCATAAGATATTCATTTTGTATATATTTTGATTTGTCGGGTGTTGAATTAATAATTAACAAAATTTAGTACAAAAAACGAACGCACTATTACTTATATCTCAGTAATTATCGCCGCATTTTTCACTTTTGTTTAATTATTTTAATTAAACGCTAACATGAATAAAAAAATTATGGACTGAATCTATTACAAAATTTATTTGTGTCCTAATCTCTATTATTTAATTACATAATGCTATGTCTGTATTAAGGAAAAATGGCCCCAATGAAATGTATGTAATTGTAATTTATATACAAATTTGTGATGTAATATATTGTGTATTTGAGTGTGTCCTTTTTTAACTATTACCTTGTGCTTACGTACACAAGCTATTCTTTAACAACGATTAGCTATTTTATTTATAAAAATTAATTAAATGGAAGTCATTAATTCTTGCAATGTCGTTGAACAATGGTTACTTTTAGTTTAAAGTGCTGTAACTTTGAGGTGCTTAACGTATTAGTGGTAGAGGTCCATTGCACCGTTTAAAAATCCATACAAATATCGTGATACAGTGAACGTTCAGTATAATGTAAGTGAGATTTATTCTGTACCCTGTCGCAAATAGTAATAAATTATTGGAAATATCAGTGTCGCTTAATTTTTGATCTTTGATTGTTATTTGGAAAAAATCCATAGTATATATAAATAAATGACCTTAAATAACGATACACTATTCTATTGATATTGTCGATCACGAAACAGATTTGTAAAGTATTGTTAAAGTAATATATATTACGATGATGATAATGTTGGATTGGGAGTTTTTTGAATTAATCCCGGCCACTGAATGTAACACAAATCATAGCGTCAAAATGTGAAATTAAATTCTATCCTCAATACCGTTATCGGGTATTTCATAACCCCGAGTTTTTCGATTCAAGCCATTTTGGTGTCCTTCAAAACAGAGGACTACCTTAAGGCCGGCAACGCGTCTTCTGGGCCTCGTTTTCGATTTTATCAACGGTAATCGTATACCATCAGCTTAGTGCTTTGCGATCTGTTCCTTAAGAGAAATAGAAATAAATTATAAAAAACTTATTTATTTCTGTCGCTGAATTATTGCAAATTATGATTATGTGAATATTTTTACTGAGTTAGTAACAGTACTTTACCTAACACGTAATTGTCATGTTATGACAGAATTTACGTGTTTATCTTATAAATGTAGTAAATTAATGATTCATCTGTTATCAAGTTTGTAATACTCAAATATTCTAAGAAGGTTTAACAAAAAATGTACTGACTATATATACAACGTCATTACTATCATAACCATGTTTAATCAACGTTCTAATTTAAAAATAGGTTTAGACGTGAAATGTAAATAGCTCCCAAAGAATACAGACTGATTACACACTGCGCAGCTGATTAGATTCTAAGGAGGACGTAAGTAAATGTTTCATTTATTTTAAAGATAACCTAACCAGTGGCTAGGACCAACCGATTCCGAAATTCACAACAAATTTTCCCAACAATTAATAATACAATTGAAATTTTCAGACTTATTAAGATTATGAAATTAAGTAACAAAAGGCCATACTTATGGTGTAAGTGAAACCTACTTTCTGAAATACCTAAGTTATCGCCTCCGTAAAAGAGTCCGACTATTAAAGACCAATTTGCTTTAAATCTACATGCTTGCACTATGTGTAGACTATACGATACTTTATTTAATCTTCAGCGCTATAATACAAATATAGAGTAAATATTGTATGACGTAATACTAAGTAAATAGTGGATTATTAATTTAATCTAAATTAAAAACCTAGAGAATTCTCGAGTCTACTTGATATACTTATACATAATTCTATTTTGTCTTAAATATGTAGGCAAGTTACTTTTCTAACGAAATCAATACTTATATAATATGATTACAATATAAAATAATATAAGGATTTAGATTAAAATATTGTCAATAATAATTTATCAAATGCCTATATTGGTAGGTAGGCTAATATGACAAAATCTCTAGGAAAATTCTTTTATTCAAATTAGCATTATAAGCGACAGTCCACATGACCCAACGCCTTTATAAACAAGACCTCAGTAGACAATATTTGTTCACATTGTTTAATAGGTAACGACCTTTATTAAATAACGAAACACTGAACACACGTCAGGGGTTAACAAATGTGTTGACACCAAAAATATTAGAATAGTTGTAAAGATTAGAGATCATTAAACCGGTGGAAATATCGTGATTCCGGTCGGGTGAACTACTGAGAAGTGTGCAAGTGTTCGTTTCGGGTTTAGCTTTAGAATTTCGTAGTAAGTCTATTTGAAAATAAAACTAACTAGGTAGAATGTGCACACTAATGACCTATATCTAAAATAAAACTAACCAGGTGGAATTTGCAGCAGTAAATAATTAAGAAGGTTCTGTAGCAGGTTATCGTCTGAGCGTATGGCCATCAGTTGATGTCCAAGACGTCTTTTAAAATGTATTTAAAGCTTAATTATTTCTGTAGGTACTTCGAAGTGTATCGGTTTGTAGGTAAATAATGAGAAATGAACCACTAATTATTGCCCGAACTCTGCAAGACAGCAAACTGCGCAATTTGTCGAATTATGCTGTAAACTTTAAGAGTATGCTTAAAGTATTTATAAATCGTCACTCTTAGATGATATAAAAGAATTTTTACACTAACATTTTCCGTAATGCTTGCTATAAGTTACATTAAGCGTCTATGTATAATCTTATTGTATATTAATTTGTACTTTAACATATAGTCAAATTTACATATTTCATACCTTCCATCAATTTTATTTGTTAGTATCAAAGAGATCACAGCGATAACCCTTTTTAATTAATTAATGTAAAGGATTGAAGTGAACATCTATAATCGCGGTATGTTCTTCCGTTCCCAACGTTCACAGGCGTGTACAATCAATAAATTAATTGATTTCAATAATAACATTAAAAAAGAAATGGAACGAAAAAATAGCATTAATGTAATTAAAACGTCATGGGTTTTCATTGAATTGAATATTTCAAATTTTGGTTTAGTAAGTATACTTCTTCAATTTTGGATGAAATAACAGGTCAAATCATTTAAAACTATGTTTTCATCATGTCATCTTAGTGTAACGTTAAAAAAGTAGTTTCCTCATATTGTGAATCAGCATGAATAGGTACATACGTCTTAAATATCTAAATATGTTAGGGGACCTCTCCCGAAAACGAAGAGAGATGATAGTACCTACTAATGACACCTTTGATGACGGGACGCAAAAAAACATCGATCATGATTGAAATAAAACATATTTTTGAATCGTTTTATTATCATAATTTACGCTCCATCGTGGTTTATAAATATAATTTTTTTAGTCACGATCTATTTTTTCTGTACCAACATCAAAGGTGTCAGGAGTACAATCATGTCTTCGTTTTCGGGAGAGGTCCCGTTATAAGTACAATACATTAATTAATTCATGAAGTATTATAAGGAGACAAAGTTATTGGTTGAAAAGTTACACAATATATTAAAATCTTAATATTTTGAGAAGAAGCCGTTTCTGATTTAGTTTGATATGCTTGTCTTCATATTATTTCTAAAAAACTCTACATACTATTAGCCTCGAATTACTCCTTAATTTCCATTTTATATATGTTTTGCCAAGCGTTGTGTGCAACTAAATTATAATATAAATCGTGTGAATTTGGAGAGTAAAAACCTATATATTTCTTATTATCTTTAACACCATTTTTCCTTGATTGTACTTGTCATTCGTAGATCACTGTAGCAAAAACGCATAGAGGAAACGTATTGATCAATAATAGCCAACATTAATAGATATTTATGAATTTATTATAGACGCTAAGTCATTTAATGAAAAGCTACTCTCTAGTTAGTTTTTAAACATACAGCTTTTTACAACGATGCCGATGAGATATAGAACTGGAGATTTAATCGTAAGACTTACCCTGTGAGTTACGATTATAGATAATACATACGTTTGTATCATAATTTCTTGACAACGTCTTAAGTGATTATTATCAAGTCACTTATTTATTGAACTGAAAATGCGAGTCTTTGTGTATCTTTGTTAGCGAAAGCGGTCTGCCTAATCTAAAAAATCCAATGTGGCTGAATAAATGTTTTATTATAAGAGTATCATATGGATCTAAGAATGTGCTTAATGTACTATTACAATCTTCTTGGCAATTTTTGACCGCATGATTATAAGTTCTTAGTAATTTATGTATTTATATTGGAAAAAAATGAGCATTAGTCCAATGGAGGGTCATGGTGATGTACATGGCAAAAGTACCATAAAGGTTATTTTAATATAAGCTTAAAATATTGTATGAAATTAGAAATACCATGCAGTCAGCACCGATTCGAAAAATTCTTTCAGTGTTGGATAGTACGCTTATCGAGGAAGACTATAAACTATTTAAAAAAAAATTAGGGATCTTACTAATAGTCCAATAATGAGAGAAATATATTTTCAAAGAGGTTACTGGAATATCTGAATTTTGAAATAATGGGTCTAATATCAAATGACATAATATCGCTTATAGATAATTATATTCTTATGAGCAACCCGTGATAAGGTTAGAAGTGTGATCGGACTTGCTAAAAGTTTTTTATCTTTAAACCTGTACGTAAGATGAGTAGGTTATATCAATGGCCTGATACCAACTAAACGAAGATTATTATGAATTATTCCCTTGCCATTTATTTGTAAATGAAAACACTACAAGATTCTAAAATAGTAGGTATTCATCTGAAGGCAAAATGAATCCCGTTTCTTTGGAATTAAAAATTTCTTTTAGTTCGTTCGCTTTCTGCATCATTGTTTGAATTTTTAAAAAATATTTTCACTAACGTACATTTTTCGTATTCATCTCCCCGAACGCGCAAAGAATTTGTTAAGCTCAACGTTGCATAATTACACCGGTTATTTTAAAGGATGCACTGAGATATTTTCTTGTTATTTTGCTGTTTGGTCCCGACAATGAAGACATTTTTTTCGTTCACTTTGTTACAAGCAGCTCATTTCCCGCTGTTTTCTCCTCACAATTTAATACTTACTTTTTGCAATATTCTATAGAAAGTGTATTTTAATTTATTATGTTGAAATAATGAAAGTTGTGTGCTTTGGTATTGAAGTAAGTAGCTTAAAAGTAATGCAATATTTGTAACCATAGTCTAAATATTACTAAAATGTTTTTAAATTTCTAATTTGAATGAAAAAATGCTAAAGTATGTTAAACAAACTTTCGTGTAATATTTAAAAAAATATGACTACATTTTACTTCGAAATCAATTAGCCTCGAAACAATAAAAAATGGTACTGCGTGGAAAATATTATAATTTTCAGTTAAGCATTAGCAAATGATCCTGTTCTATGTTATATTCAGTAATTATTATCATCTATTTCATACGAATGAACGTATAAGATTTTGCATAGGAAGGCGAATCTTAGATATAATTAACTAATTATTACTAACTTAGCACCAAAAACATAAAATTTATAAAAACCGTTCACTGCTCTACGACACCTGAGGCCCAATACTGACAACTTGTTCAAAAGTTCTTTTGTTTAGATCGAGCATCCCGAAGGAAGAAGTCGGCGCCCGCGCTGTGCATTGGCGCCTTTCTTTAGTAGAAAGAAACAGCAATACAAATCCTGTGTGAGAAAGGGAGATGAAACCAAAGCATTCCGCGCCGGACGGTCGAACCGAATGAACCCAGTTTGCTTGTTATACGCTAGTTATTCGGTTGTGTATTTTGATACCCACGCGACAATTGGGAAGTGATGTTAAACAAAAGATTAATTAACGTGTGTGTTTAAAAACAGTTTGATGAATTGACTAACGGATATGTGTTAGGTGCCTTCCGTTTGTCATATGTCCTGAGGAAACGGTAAGGATAAATAGGAACGCAGCTAATTCTCCCGGCCCTCTTGAAAGAATGCAGCAACTCAAGCGCACCTTACCCGTTCAAAAACTTGAATCAATACAATTATAAACGTAATAGATTGTTGGGAAACAAGTTGCTATGGGTCAGATACTTTAACTCTTCCGAATTCCAAACAAAAAGTTATGAAATAACCGGAATTAGAAATAATAAATACTTCGAGCCATTCATATTGTTATTGTTAAACAGTGAATACGATTCTACTTCTTGTTATTGTTATGAATGAAATTTAAAATGCAAGGAGGCAATTATGTGTATATGTATATAATAACGTTTCCAAAAATAGTCAGCTCAATAATTATGTTATTTAAAAATAACTTCAGTATATTATAAGAAGAAATATAGTTCTCATTGTTATCGTGAGAGTAGGTGACCTTAATAATGCGAGAGATTGGAGATAATTTATTTTAAGACGCCGTTTTATATATTTTAGTGAGAATAAAATTGTGAATTTTTAAACACAGTACACGTATCTCTTTAAATCTCAATTGTAGATTCAAAAAGTATATAGAACATACATGTCAAAGTTATATTTTGTTAGTATAATTCAAAATTGCAATGTTTCAATGTAAAATAATTTCAGTTGAGTTGAGTCTGTAAATCGATTATCGACTCGCAAAACAATAAACAAACTTGTTTTACTAAACTTCATTTTAAGAATAATCATGAAGTCACGTTATACAACCATGTAGATACAAAGATATTTTATCCGTTCATGCCCAAATTATTGTGCATTTGTGTATATAGACTTAATATTATTAATGAAACTGACCGTATATGGGTACATACCTTTTGGCCGCGAACTTAGAAACAGATCTACCTATTCACGATTCGTCATCATACAACTCGTTTACTTGTACGGCATCTAGAAAAAGTCGTATAAAATACCACTTGTTAAATTGTTTACAGTTGCGACATGCAGAATGCTTGTGGAATGATCGTCCGGTCATTCTTGCGAACCATTTTTGGAACGTGTCCATACGGTGTAAATAGCAAAACCACATGTGAGAATTTTTGTTTTGAGGACTTTTGGTATTAATCATTATGAGTTAGTGTTCAGAAGTAGTTACCTGTTTCCAATATCGAATAGTTTAGGTTAAACATAATTGACGTATAAACGTACTATTATATCGACGTTAAAAAGTATAAAATTTGTAAACTGCAAACAAAAATAATCCTTTATTTAATGGTGTCGCTAGTAATAGAGAGAACAATATTTTACTGCCATAGTATGTTACTATACTTATTATAATCAGTCTTTAAACATATTTAAGGACTATGCACAGCGTAATAACAATATTAACATCCACTTAACATTTTAATAGATAATAAGATACAACGTATAGTCATCAAAATATCTTTAACATTTACAGATCAAATCATTTTACATTCGAAATATGTATTAAACACATAAATTTGTGCTACGATTCCCTATTTATAATGTGCTAGCGATTTCTGAATGTTTCAACTGCATTTATTTTAACTTTACATCATTTGGTGTCCAAAGAAACCTCACAAGTAGAAATATATGTCTAAATACGAGTATAAAGTAAAAAAGTATGTTACAAAATTTTATATCTGCCATGTCGTAGTGGAAGTGTCGTTTCGGAGATTCAATGGACATAACACAGAGATAAACACAAATTTTATGAATTATGTTACTGTTAGGAGTACTGAATATAATTTTAATTCCATTTAATATATGTATAAAGTTTAATAATCAAAAAGATGTGATTTAACTTGCGTCTTCATGTCCATTGTCTCAGGCAAGACTTTTTCAGCGGACGTCGAAACTGCAAATTACAGACAAATTAGTTTTATTTCGATGCGATAATAAGAAATAATTTAAACTTATGTCCAAGAATTTGTATAGTTTAATTCTTACACGTGAAATTAATAATACCGGTTAAAAATATTTTTTTAATGAAATAATCATAATACAATATTATATAAATATTTCCCTACTCACCGTATTAATATTTCGCACTGTTATTGTATGCCACAATGCGACTACTCCGTTACATTTTTATTATGCCCACGGGAACACTTCTGAATGGGGTTTTCAAGGCTTATGTGTTCTTAAATTCTAGATGTGCAAAGAAAAGCTTGATAGAAACCGTCTGGTCGGATAAAAGCTGAAATGAACTGTAAACTTTTGTAAAAAACGCGTCACGTCGTCTGTTGGCTTTTCTTTAAAGCCTCAATTCGTTTAATCTTATGGAATAACTATACTCTTTCTCTAGAATGTACAATGGAAAACGATTTTATATCACAAATATATTATATTGGATGAATCTACGTACCAAAAGGTGAATTAAAAACAGGTTTAGGACGATCATAAAATGTTAGCCAATTTTGTAATAAATGTCGTATACATAGACACTGTAATATTGAGTTATTAATGTACCAATATTAAAAATGATGACTCATTTATGAACATTAAATGTATCAACCAGACTTTTTTTAATACTATTTATATTGATTGTACTGTAAATACAGATCTTTCGCAATAAAACACAACAGTGCAAATCATAATAAAATTAACTACGTTCTTTGGTATACGTGAAGGGGAAAAGTAATGTATATACGTAAAATATCTGTTTCGAAAATAAGTAGTAGGTATGTATTATTTCATATAATCACACTAAAACAGTGCCGCGAATTTTACCATTTTTAAAATTAAAAATCATAATAATTCTTTGAAACTGAAAGTCGTCCTTCCTAATGCTTTTATTATTTTTGACGGGTGGCAGTCGTAAAGTTTCTCCATTAATTTCAACATTCATCATCGTCAGCTTTTACGATGACGCCTCTGATTAAAGATATTGACCTTCGGGGCATTATCTTGATTATATTATGTGCCACAGACGTATTTCACCTACGAGCTTTTTATACGAGTATATTTAAAATTTAAATAATATTGAGGTGGTTATTATGTTAACAGGTCAATATTTGTCTATTAGCGACAATTACACTAAATCAAATAACAACGTAATAAGACCGTAAATAGTTCAGATATATAAAATGATATGCATAATATTTTTATCGAATGTCTAAATTGAAACTAGCAAAAAGCTTGTTGACTTTTGAGACAACTTTTCTATTTAGATGAAATTACTTTAAATAATATATGATGATCTTACTTAGATGTGAAATTTTGTTGACTATTGAAGTACACGGACCTTAAGTGGTTCAGAATCGAAAGGTTACTTAATTATATTCTATTAAGGCACCAAATTAAAGAAATAAGTATAATTCAATACTTTTTGTGTACTGCCGTAAAGCTTATTAATATTTATTTGAAAATATGAAAAAATATCTAATATTTCGTCATAGCCTATTTATAGACAGAATAAATATATGTTACATTTTCAGCCATATCTTACAATGCCATTCAAATCTGTTCATATTTGGGTCATAAAAAGTAACAAATGTAGGGTTCCGACATTAGTCGAATACAAAAAATATAGGAATTCATTCGATAAATCTTCTCAATTTTATAATTTTATCACAATCCTAATTTTAGAGAGCGCGATCAAAACTGTGTGGAAGGTATAGCTAGCTGCCTAATTATAATAAAATATTATATGTTTTACTTCATTTTAGATGCTATATGCCAGAAATCACGTAGGCATGATGTTATCAGTACCTAACATCGTTTGTTATTTAATCGTTTAATCATTCTCAAGAATACGATTGTCATTTTCTTCTGCGTTGCTTAATGTGCACGTGGCGTTTAATAATATAGCTATTGTGTGAATCTTGTTCTGGTAGAGATGTAGATTTAACAGCTAAAGTGCTAATTTAAATTTAATAAGATTTTATTTATTGGTAGATATGATGTCAAATTCTTTGTTTGTGGATAAGAGACACTAAAGATTATAATTAAACTTTGATGTGTTATTAGAGTTTCTATTGGCAGTGACTTATTGACGTAACCCTTTTGATTTTTTTGGAATATCAACATTTTTTAGTTGAGCCAAATACTTGTCTCATATAACTAAAAAGAATAACAGGCACATGAATGCATAACTCATACCTGTATGAATGCGGATGTTGTATACGAGTATAAGTATAATTTACATCGGTGAAACTCTTAAAATCAAAAACTTGAAAACACTTTCAGCATATAACTTTAAAGAACCAAACATTAAAGCATTTAAAGCCCTCCTATGTGACATTATAAAGCTTTACAGAGGCTTGTCAAGACGTAAAAACGAATTGAATCCGCGGAATTGTGCTCAAGCTCTCTTATTAAAAGGCTTTTGTCCAACGGGCCGTAATGGACTGTTACTTTGTGTTTGACTTCTGAAGCATTGTAAATTGTAATGGATAATATAAGTTAGGGCAAATAACTAGTCCAGGGCTCTCGTTTTGAGAAGGAATGCTTTGTTTCAAATGAGATATCCGTTTTTATCTTCAGCAGGTTTTTAATAACTTGGTCATTGAAGCGAATTTGATTCAGTGATATGCAAATGGTCTCTATTGAAAGTTAAGTCGAGAAAAGTTAGAGGTGTTAGATGGTTTTGTCTGCGTAAATTGTTAAATCGTCTTTTCTAACGATCTTGGATACCATTGATCATAGCGAATTGAAACAATGAAAGGAAACTTAAACTTTTCGCGTGTCACAGGAACATTGTTTGTGAAAAAATATAAGAGATCTGATGTAATAAAACTTTATTAATTCAAGTGTACAATGAAAAATAATAACGATCATTAATTTTGTTTGAATTGATAAACTACCCCAGTTTTAATTAAACAATTAAAATTGGTGGGCCCATTTCTAACAAACTTAAAAAAAATTGCTTTTTTTCTCGTTTTCAAAGTATAAATTCTTTCTATTATATTTTGAACTAAACCGCGTATTAAGTCAAATATATTTCATTAATCCTTGAGTTAAGTTAGAGCTAATTTGAACAGCTTTAGTGCCGAAGTAATTATCATAAACATAGCGACCTCATTTGCACACATTCGCCACAACTTAGTAGCATAATTCCTCACACAGGCAATGGTCTGGAATTCCATCAAGATAACCTAACAGGACGCCTGTACAATCTTCATAGCTATAATTAATCTGACACGCCACGTAAGATTGATCTCGGTGTATCAAATAACCTGTTTGTCTATGAGAAAGATTAATTAATATAATTACCAGTCTTGATATTTTAAAGTTCAAGATATTAAAGATTAAATTGTATTAATTATTCCCTTTTGGATGTAATAAGTTCAACTGTCTATTTTCTATAAAATAAATTATTTTATACATTATATGCGTAGGATTTGATAAGAATATGGCACGAAAGATGATGGTGCGACGTAATAACATAGGATATCATAACTTCTAGTCACTAGTTTGAATAATATGTACATATGTAGATTATGAAAGGATGTACTATTATAGAGTTAAAGAATTTAATACTTTTTTTTGCTACTATCTATAGCAAACAGCGACGAACATGTATGAAAGCAAATGGGAGTAGAAGAAACGAAAGGAGTTGTTAGGATCATTCTGTGGAACCATCAAGTGGGAAAACCGTAGTCTTTGTCTACGCCTACAGGAAAATGGCTTGATTATGTGTATGTATGTGTGAAAATAACTTGTATCTTACCAAAAGCCAAGTGGTGTATGGTTATATAATTGGTTTAGATTTGAGCTACAAACATAAAAAAACAATGAACGTAATCACATTCGAAAACCTATTAAGAAGTAGTTCTTGGACGTAATTTCATAATAAATATTAATGAAATATGTATATAGTGAGTGCAGGTGTTGGCCGCAGAGTTCACATGCTCACGTTAGAATTTAATTAAAACTATTAGATTTTATTACTAAAAGTACCTGACAATTGGCTCCGCTGTTTTAACTTAATCAATGGTTGTAAAACGTAACGTTCATTTACGAGTTCATTACCCGAATATGTAAAAATGGTTTCTTAAATTAAAGATGAGTTTTTGATTTTATAAAAAAATAATTTTTACGAAGGGGCTCAAATCGTTTTCATTTAAAAGTACAAAAGCTTTCACTTTAGATTTCCTACGATTAACGTCCAACTTAATATTGAATTGAGTTGTTTGATATACCTACATATTAAATCGAGAAATAACCTGCATGTAGTTTAAAATGATGTCATCATCTTCTGTCCCCATAGTCAGATTAATTTCTAAATAATTAAATACTACATTAATAAACACTAAATTATTAAATATAGGTATCCAAACTATGCTACATATATAATAAAATATACAATATAACTAGCGAATCCGATAGACGTTGTCATGTACAACCGTCTTAAATATATTTTATTTTAACATTTACTAAATTGTGAATCTAAACCATTCTCGAATCCCCTTAAGCACGCAAAATAAATTTCATAAAAGCGGTCCAGCCGTTTAGGGGGAGTTTAGTGAAAAACACACGACAAAAGAAATATATATTGAGAAAAATTCATTTAAGTCGATTACTTGCAGTATAGATAAACAACTTAGATACCGAATGCAGAGCCATTTGCCGGCTTATTTGTGAATTTAAACCATCTTTGAATCCACTTTAACACACACAAATTTCATTCAGATCGGTACAGCTGTTTAGGAGGAGTTCACTGTCAACACACGTATGGAAGAATTATATATATAAACCCTTATTTCCGCGGGACGCGCAACGATTAGATTGGTTGAAAATAATTTCCGAAATTTGATAGCATTGTTTGTTGGTTTGTTTGTGACATCTGAATAAAACAACGTCAAAAATATATATCGCAGGTGGCACTGTGGGCAAACGCTGCATGTGAAATTATCACTAAGCTTACGACAAAAATTTGTGGTGAAATGTCTATTTTATAAACAGATTAGGAATATATTAAAGTTTTTGTTAAAATAATCATTAGGCGATTCGACATTATCGTGTGCAGTGATTAGTTTTTTCATCTGCTAATGTGAACTTAACAACGAAGAAAATTACTGCTTTTGAAAGCTTCAAATCACCTCTAACTTTGAGTTTCATAGATAAAATCAATTTCATTTTTAAAAAAGTGTATTAATTATATTTCTCTTTTTGCTCAAGTTTAGTTTAAGTTTTTTTAGACCCTGGTTTATTATTAATAATACATAAGATTTAATATATAATCTGTTTCAATGTTGTTGTGTTATTATAAGTATTAGTTACAATTAAAATTTTCTTTGCTTGTGAATTTTTGCGATATAATAATTTTGCATTGAAGGTGATGAAAGGATAAGGCTGACGCTAAACTGTAACCTTTTTAAAAGCAATATGAAGTGGCCTTAGGGCACATCGCTCACGTGTGCCTATGTGGATGGTACTTTAAGCACGAGCCACAGACAATCTAACCCTTCAGCGAATTTTGAACTCTATCGTTAAAAAATTCTTGATGGTCTTTTAAAAGAGAGTTAGAAAGGCTTGGTTTTATAAATGGCATGGCAAGTGCCTTTAAATCGAGTACCGGCCGTGCATCTCGGGGCAAATGAAGTATGCTTAATTATCGCTGGTGTAACGGTAAAAATACTGAGATAGCGAGATAAAACATTACCAGATTTCATGCTAAACAGCGATGGAAAATATTCTGTGGAGTGGATTTTCTAGAATATTTATAAGACGTATTTTGTACCTTATTTAGCGTGCCAGCTGAGAGGGATTACTGAAAAGGTCTTTTGAGGAAATATCGAGAAAGTTTTGAGTAGCTAAATGTTTCGTGCGAGAAGTCTGTTAGAATTTTTACACAACATAAAATTTGAGTTTATTACAAAATTGTGTCTATTACCCAAACGTTTTACAGGCGTCTTTGTTGAACATTAAGTATTTCTATGTTCGTGTTTTAAATAAGTTAAGAAAAAGTAAGGATTCTTGGGACATCTATGACCCAGGCCAACATTATTTTACTTATGTGCTGCATTTTAGTCTAATAACAAAAGCCGCTTTCTTCAGGCAATACGAGTCAGGCGCTCAAAACTGCATTAAAGTCTTTATAGAATCAGATTAGCGATTGTTTGTAGGAGAGTGCTCAAGGCGCCGTTGAAAGCTTTTACATATTGTACGGCATACGGGAACCTTGTTAAATACGAAAGGAAATAGTGATGCAGGAATTTCGTTCTTATGACGTATAATTTTCGTAACATAGTTGCTTGAAAGAAATCGAACGTCGTTCAGGAAGACGTTCGTTGAGTTGTTTGTTGATTAGAAGTACACTTTGTTTAGGGCTGCAATAATGCAATCAATTTTATTTTGTATTTGCGTTTCAAAGTTACGAAGCGATATATTTTAGATGACATAGTTATGTTCTGAAAATTATGAAATATAATACTAAAACATAACTCTGAAAATTTAAAGAAAATATATTTTTTATATATAAAATACTTCTTATGTAGGCAAATCATCGAAAGTATATTTAAACACATGAGCAGTCTATTGCAATACAAAACTAGGGACTTCGAGCTTTCTAATGCGCTCATAATGTTGAATTAGTCTAAAATTTACTTGGCATTGTGGAACGCGCTAACGCGATCAAAAATTACTCTCATTTGAATTCATTGTGGTATTTAGGGAGGTAAAGACAGTTTAAAAGGTTTTCGTTATGAAGGCTATCATAATGGAAGTGAAAAGTTAAAGTAACGCCAACGATCGTGGTGATATTTACCTACTACAACTTTACGGAGCCGCTTTTGGTAAAAGAAAATATTACAGCGGATGGAAAAATTAGATAGGAACGAGCGTTTTGATAGAATTTTTAACATACATATGTACTCTAATTAAAAAAATACCTAGATCCCTTAAATATCACTTTACGGTCTAGAGTCGCTTCGCGGTATAAAGTCCTTCCATACCATAAATAAACAGATAAGAAAACTTATAAATAGAGTAATATTGGATTTTAATATAATACATAAAAAAAATTATCTTCTGAAAATATTTATAAATAGAATATACCAATATAATAGATAATAGATGTTATAATAAAGTGTTTTGTCGAGTAGGCAGTGTATAATATTGAAATTTCATTCCGGTCACAACCCACAGTCCAAAGATGAAAAAATATTAAAATTTCATGGTCCGACCGAATTTCTAAAAAAATATGACGGGTCTTACCTACCTACCATCAAATGAACGTCTAGTATTACACAGCTAAAAGTCTTTACATTAAGAAATACAGTTTATGATGCTGAAAAAGCTAGATTTAAAAAAAGTTTCACCCGACTCATTTTTCAGTTTGATTATCGCCATATTTGTGAATCATGTACAAGCAGACATGTATCTTGCCCCATATGTTACTAGAAGCCGGATGCGGGAATTCAGACCTTATCCACTTAGAATTATAATAAAGTCATTAGATTCAGGATAATACAATTGTCATATCTTCACAGTTTCTACATGATGTGATTCCATATCAGTAATTTCGTAATTTAATATTGTTATTGATATAATATAGTCAGCTAGGTACGTACCTATTTCTGTATTAATTTAATTGAATCGTGTAAGTCAGGGTAGCATCAATGAAACTTGAGTTAACCCGGAAACTACGCGTGTGGCCCCATCGATCGGTGACACGATCGCATTTCAAAATAACTACTTGAGAATTGATTTTATCGATTTGTTACAAACGTGAACGTGCACAAGTGTGCACGTTCACTTTACTAAAAGTTTTTTTCACACTTTACTAAAAGTGTGAAAAGGAAATGGAGGATAATGAAGGATTTAAGGAGATATCGTTGCAAAAAAGTCTAAGTGGTATTTGTATCATTTTAAGTCTTAACTCATTAGGGTCATATGAATTGGAACTATCTCCAAAGTCCTGCATTGTCCAATAATGCGTAGTGTAATAAATTTAATATTCACAATAAAAAAATCATAGATTAAAGTCTAACTAACTAAAAAAAAATCATAGATTAAACTATTCCATTTTTAGTTTGTCGATAAAAACTTCGTTCCTGTTCTGATCATCGTTTTCTCTGTAAAAGCGATGTTTAATTATTTAAAAAAAAACTCATCATCATATTTAACGGGTATCCAATATTTTATAAAAGACTTAATATTATTTGGGTATTTTACAACACAAAAATTACGCTATTGCAAAATTCGATTTTATGAAAATGTGATATGAAAGCGATCTTCGGCCTTTCACGAACTATAAAATATATTTTTTATAACATAAATTATGAAAAACCTAAAGGGTTTTTATTTTCGTGAATCATTGTTTGTTCAGAATCCTAATTACAAGTAGTATAAAGATAATACTAGTCATGTTTCTTTGTACGTTTCGTAAATAGTTGTATTCTCGGAGTAAGAAAACCTAGACTTCAGTAAATAAAGTATTTAGGTTAGGGATTGTATAGAGCTTTCTACTATATTTTATTGAATCCAGTCAACACAGTAAGCTAGCTTCCAACGGGTAATGAGAATAATTTATTTCTATCTCCATTCTTATTGACAGGAATATTAAGCATAGACAGTCTTTGTAGTTTCACTGAGAATATTTTTATATATTCTCGAGTATAGGTTTTTCATGAAATATTAAACTAAATAACATTTTCTTATATTATAATACATACACGTATTGTTTATTTATGTTAGGTGCGTATAAGAGCCTCTTGATGGTGAATTAAACACAAGTATACCATAACCTTATAAAATTCTGAAATTTTTATGTCATTTTTATTTCGTGTACTCACTAACAAACTCACTAGAACTTCATAATGCACTATAGTTTTGGTGATTCTTTGAAACTCTGGCTTCATATAATTCTGATTATAAACATTAAGTTTATATCACTAATCGTAAGCGAAATGAAGTTAAAGTTTTCATTACCATTTTGGGTACGAGTCATATTTAATACATAATTTAGTTATCCCTATCAGTTTGCTCGCAGATAAGGGGGCTAATGTACAAAAACATTTGCAAGAACGGTTCTTAATGAAACATGAGATCTTATAAATGAAAAAAATGAAACGATAGACAGAACCGGATCGAAACTATTATTTTATTAATGTAAAAGGTACTTGAGGCAATTTTAAACTTTGATAAATTAATAAAATTTATGATTAAAAATAGAAATTTACGAATTATTTTAAGTAATTGAGGGCCTTTTATTAGTCAGTCGTGTTAAAAATTTAATTTTCGCCTACACTTTGCTTGACTTTGATTATAGCATTTAAGTATAATAAAACTACATTTTGAGCAAATTTCCATAATGCCTCAAACACCTCACCTAAAAAGCATCCGGCTTTTGAACCATTTATTACTAAAGTCCCCATATTATTCTGCAAATATTCTGTGTACTTCAGAAGATTGTTTATTAGAGGAATTTAATAAAGAGCGAAGCGGTCGCACTGAAGCTTTGTATATTTGCTAAATATTGTTGTACACCAGTATAGTTTACAGACGGTCAATATTGAGCGAGTTCATTTGAATCAACTGTTTACAACTCGCAATGCACCCTCAATCAAATCAATTGCTTGGTGCAATTGATTGGTGGGAATCTGTTTTAAACGCTCGCAAAGTTTAAAAATACCACGAATAAAGTTTGCGATTAATGAGTTCTGTTTTTACCTTCCTTTATTTGCATAACGTTTTATAAAAAGACGAATATATTTCTAACACCTTTGTTAATTTGCCATTCTTATTTACAACACTCGGAGGTAATTTCTCTCGATGCGAATCAAACATGTATGCAAAATGTAAAAGAGAAAAGTATCCACTTTTCTTTTTGTTGTAATGCTTAAAATGGTTCAACAAACTCACTATTCAATATTAACGCAAACCTTTATTTTATTGAATTAATTTATAATTACTTTCAGACAATAAACTTGGTTCATTGGATGTCAAATACAAGTGAAAACGACGTTACTTAGCGTCGTTAAAACTAAATTTAAGATTAACCATCTCAAAACCTTTTCGCGCTATAAAGACCAAGTATACTAAAAACTTATGCGGGTACATACAAGGCTTAATATCTTGCGGTAAAATAGTTCTTTATTTCGATTTTATTATCACATTCACGGAGGTCCGCTAACGTATTCAAACTTCATGTTTGAAATCTCTAGCTATTTTAATGGCAGATATAATTTCCATTGTCTATTAAGGAGTTTCGTTGGATAATTTAGTTGTAAAAGCATAGTTAGGTTTCTTTATCGTGGACACGTATGCTGTTAGTGGGCTAAAGTTTAACGAAAGTTCAGCGTATGTGTCTAATAATTTATTACTGTTTGATATTGACTGCCTTGATGTTGATGTCTTCGAAACAAATGGTATGTATGTAAGGATTTAAAATAATATAACTCGATTAAATGAATATCTAGTAATTTAAAATCTAGTGTCGTTTCAGTCAGTAATATATTATTTACAACCTCCTTTTTGAGGTCAGTTAAAGTAAATTAAAAGTTTTACAGTTACATAATAATAACAAATTTAAAGTACAATAATAATACACGGTCTATAGCTGATTAAATAATATTGTCAATAGAATTAATAAATATTTTCTGTAACTGCTCTTGTATGTTCTTAGTGCTTAATTTTACACTAGAATAACTATGTAAGCTGTTTAAATAACTAAAATCACTTATTTTAGGTTAGTTAATTTAGTTAACTTTAGTACTGTCTTCACATCAGCTCTAAGATACCAAATTTAGTTCAAAATATATCTAGTAGGTTAAAATTAACTTCCAGGATTTCATTACGATGTATGTTAATTATGACAGTAACTAATAAAAGCGTAACAAGTACGAAATGAGATTTTTTAAATGAATGTCGTTACCGTCTATCAGATAAAAAAATGTTATTAGGTATGTAACTAATCTGATGTGTCAAAATATATCGATTATGATGGAAAAGAAAAAATATAAGGCGAAGAATTAATATTTCTTAATATTTATTCGGTAGATGTGTAAGCAATCAAAACGAAAATTCTGAACCTCGAAGATATAAAAAATCCATTTCGCATTTCGCAAATGGCTATCAAATATAATAATTCTGTCTTAAATTGCACCTGCTATAAAATGGTTCAATCGAACGTCTTTCACTGGTATAACAAACCTTTCCCCCAGCAAACTATACAGTGATAACCTCGTCTATTTCGCTAATTAATCACGTTCGTGTCCCAATTCTCAGCCAATTACGGGAATATCGGCCTATTGTCCAATAACGGGACATTACGTGCGTGTAACTATAGTATCCAATATCTATGCATATTGCATATGCACATCCAATACGATAAATAAGATATCAGCGTTTGAAACCTAACGTGGCCATGAGCTAAAGAATATTAAATGTGACAAAGTTTATTTCAATTATAAAAAACTATAATCATTTTAAGAACAAATATGTGACAAGCCATTCAAAAGTCAATAGTTGCTCGTATATCCTTTAAAATGTTGGCGTTATTATTAATTCAAACGCCATTTTATTTACATATCTGGTTTCATTCACAGAAATCCAAATAACTCCTATTTGTTACTTTAAACATGTCCAAGGTTAATACTAAATATGTATTTCCAACACTTAAAGCACAGGAAACAAATAATTGAGGGTTCTTTTCTAGGCTAGTAGATCTATAATAATCCAACACTTGTCAATCGTTACATTGACATAAGCGTCTTATACGAGTAAACGGAAGTTATACAGGCACGCATCCGTTGTAACCTTCAAGGATGTATTAAATTAAATCGCGACCGATGTAGCAGGATTAGCGAGGATACGTCAATAATAACGTGAACGTATGTTCGCGGTGTGAATAATAACGCTGTTTTCGATGGAGCATGAATAATGAATGACGTGTCCTGTTTAATTTTACATATGATTAGATTTGAGTTAGTGAATGAAAGAATGATTGAATTGTGGGAACAGTCGCTTTGAATCCCCTAAGTGTTAAGATTAACTTAAACACGCATATCTAAGTACCATTTATTTAATGACTATTTAACTAGTATCCATTATAATTTTCTATTTGCAGAGGCATAAGTTGTTGAGATATTTGCAAAGGCATAATTTTTGCCTGCATACGGCTATGCTAGTTCTTTGAAATATAAAATAAATAAATTGTATTTTCATGAAATTCTCAAATAATATGAAATCAAATCACATATACAATTCCTTTTAAACTTATTTTTGAAGTAAAGCTCAAAGAGATGTGGAATTCAGAGAATTGGACTTCATTGTCTCTTTACATTGTTATTTTGAAATACTACAGGTTTATCCGAGAAATGTTTTTTACAATTTGTGATAATTAAAATATTAATGAGTTTATATATAAAATTTGTATTGACATGTGTTACAGTTTTTCCCCTGCCCTATTACCGTTTAATTGGGGTCGATATAAAGCTTTTCTTTAAATCGTCATTCCCAAATACATACGTACATACACTATGTATTTTGTCTTAAGGATATAGACAAACATTAACATCCCTGTACTAAGATCCTAATCTACTTTTTTTCGCTTCTTCTACTACTTCATTTCCATGTTTTCCCTTTTTTAAGAAGTGGTCGACATTATCTCAGTACGTCCAAATTAATCCAACTATGTTTGTGTTTTGCAGATCATATAGCAATAATACTTAAACATGTTAGCATTCAACAATGATTTCCTTAGTCCTGAAGGTATTGGAAAAATGGACTAACTTAGGATGTTTTAGTGGGTAATTCCTCAAAGAACTCTGAGAGCCACATCTTTGCTCTAAAGCTATTATTTCTAAAGAATTACCCCATCCTGAAAGTAGAATTACAGGTTTTCTTACTTGAAATTTACAAATGCTATCTAATTACATTCAACTTAAGATAAAGCTTTCCAGGATAACCATTGCAATTCCCTAATTCAAATTATGGTAACGAATTCCTGAATATTCATAGAGACATTTTAAAATGAGAACATTCCCAGTTATTTTATTCAAATCGACAATAACAACAAAAGTTTCTACTAAGAAGTTGGCAATTAAAACCTATAATACTACTACAGTGTAGTGTTGCTACGTACTTACGCCAGCGCTATAGTAAACGAATTCGAAACGACTGTTTTCCCATTTCTGCTATTTCTTTTACGCTTGACGTGACAATTTAAAATACAATTTGCTTATTCCCAATCGCATTTTTAAATTGCTAATTACTTTCATATAATGTATATTAGTAGCAAGTTTCTTTTTAAATTCAACTTCGGTAGGTTCAAGTTGGTTGGTATTGACTTAACTGTTATAAATGTTTCACCTGAGGAAATTAATTTTGTTAATCGGGTTTCCATCTCACTTATTGTACAGATAAAGAATTTGTACTCCGTTTTTTTATAAGCACTGTTTTGAAAAGGTTTGAAGTTGCTAGTACCTATTGGACTTTGTCTTTAGATTTTCATAATATCAAAATATTTAATCGTTTTATCATAAATCTGTTGTATTGTCAGGTTTATCAATAAAGTTTGTGTCTATTTGTAGTATTGCCATAGCAGCCGCTTTTAAATGCAAATGAAAGTAAAATCCACTTATAAAGTCTTTGTAATCTGAGTATGTTTGTTGTGGCTAATTTTGGATACAGCTGACCAGACTTTCATGACACTTTCAGTAGTTGCTCTAGAGATACTATACTATTGTCTGAAGTTCAAATCAGCAAGATAGTGTCATATTTGAATGTTTATGCCTGACAGGAATATTATGTTGTTTTTATTAACTTCCATCGACAAATTAAAAACGTCTCAACAGATCTTTATAATTATATTACCTTGATTACTTCAGATTTCGTACAAAAGATCTTATGCTATGCAGATACGTCAATTTTATAACACCTCGCTTTGCGTCGGAAGTTAAAAATGTTTAAAACTTTTCGTATATGGTAACTAATTTTTTGTATATCTTATAGAACTCCCAAGTAAAGATAATCTTAATAATCTCTGATACCTTTTTGTTCTACCAGTTAGAACAATGGGTGAATTATTGGATAGATTTTATTACTCGCAAAACATATGAACAAAACACATTGAATTCAGTTTGATCAAAATAAAAACTCTTAGGAGAACTTAATTCCATAATGCTCTTTCTATAAGTTAACCTTGGCATTGCTATTTGATGTGAATATAGAATTACCCTCAAGTTGGGAAGCGCTAATTTAAATACTAATGGACGTATCGACTATAAACAAACTACTTTAGTGTTGCCACTACATAGATAGCTTCTATTAACGTTATTACTGCTATTAGCAGAATAAAATTACATGTATCCTACTAGTACCTATTTCTAGGATGGTCGTTTTATCAGACATATTTTCTAAAATATTTGCTGCTATTTGATACTTCGCACTTGTATGTAGTTTTATAGTAAATATAATTTTCTTCCTTCAAGAATTAAAGAAACTGTCTATTTTATTTATTATACATTGTTCATCGATAATTGAAACTCATTTGTACCTCGATCGAGTCAAAACACAATGAAGTAAATTTCTTTCATAGTTTTTTATATTATACTAAATTTTTTGAAACTAAAATAAGTAAATAAGTATTAAATATTGATTAGTATTCCGAATACAACAAACTTGTATAGAGAAAAACATATCTATTAAAAAGTAAGAAGACTAGACTATAGATTATATTAAGTCAGTAACTTGACTGTAACCCATTTAGATAGCACACAAAACCAATTACACAAATCCGGTCTAATAAAATTTAAAATGAAACCGGCGTTAATTACGCCTACAGATCTAGTTTTACGAAAAGAATTAGAAATTGCTAAGGCTAAATAAATATAAAACTGAAATAGTGATTTATTTAAAATTCGTCGGAAGTATGATTTGGGTATAAAACGGCTTTTGCTTTTTAAGATTGTAGTACTAGGCATTTTATCCGATTATGTATTTTTTTACAGGACCGCTGCAATGGCATCGCTACATATTTTTTATTTGCTACTGGCTGCCATCGTTCCCAGTCTGGCAGGTCAGTAATTATTCCAAATTGATATAAATATATCGATAATCATGGAGAGTGAACAAAAATGTGTTAGACTAACAAAAGCTGTCATAGAGATTCGGAGAAAGTGGTGATTATTTTTTAGTAACATCTACAAAAATCTTGTATGCTACAGAAATGATCATAGAGACAACTTGATCCTAATTGATTAGCGCCTATATGAAGTCCTATTTCTAGGCTTGAGGTCATTGAATTTTTCAGAACAATAATTAGAGATGTATCAATATCGACTTCAGAAATTTTCAATTGGAAACACTTCTACTCGTTGGAGGTACCTAACGATCACATATCGTAAAAACATATCATTAAAAAAATTAATGATGATTAAGCTTATTTCAAAAGCTTGTTAATTTAGAGCTTCAAAACTGGGTTGCTTTGTTCTAAGTGCATTCTGCTGCGTCGCATATAGGGCACTGCAGTAACGAGCACTTAACTTACATAAAGTTTTAATCTCCTCGCGTACTCTGACAAAAACTGAAACGAGTTTCTAACTAACGAATACAGACTTGAGATTTAATATCTATTCGTTAATGTATAATTTTGAAGATGGCTTTGTTGTTCAAGTAATATGGAAGCGTTTTTAAAGCAGTTTGGAACAAGATCAGTCTTTATTCGGCATTATTTTAAATATGTAAATTGCTACGATATCTATACTTAAGCTTTGTCACGCTTTCCAAATTACACGGTAGAAGTATTTTGAGAAGTCCTAAAAAAGATTCTAAGTTATCACCAAAAATATAGCTCTAAGCGATATTATTTAGTTAAATAACAATTGAATTTACAACGTAGTATTTAAGAAAATATCAGTGACGTCAGAACAATGTGCATTTTCTTCTATTTAATACAAATACGAAATTATTAAGCTAACTTTTTATTAATACATATACGGTTATAAATTCATACATAATAAAAATAAAATAAGTAGAACTCCGTGCTAAAAAATCAAAGCACTTTTTATATCTCTTTTGTTAATTTTATTCATATAAATTTAGCCTACTTGACTCTCCAAAGTGTCTATGATAGTTTAATAGTCGATACATAGGTAAATACAATAATTACCAGAATGCATAATACCTTTGCCACAGTGGGGAAAAAATAAGAATTCATAAGCGTAGTTTCAGTGAATCAGGAATGTGGTTTTGCGTCTAAAAAGTGGGGCTGCAGCCACAGAGTAAAGATAATGGGAACTGCGGGCTGTGGTCTTACAAACTGAGCCGTTTACTGCTTATTTACATGTTGTATGTTCTCAGAAACTAGTTTTAATGGCTACAGGACTAATTTACACAATATTTGACTCTTTAAAGTATGACTTTTATAAAGTTGTCTAAATATGTCCTGTACGATGTAATTTTTTTATGATAGGTATCTGAAAAGCATAAAACTTATTTTTTTCGTGCATTCGTCAAGAACACACTGGTATCCCAACGCTTTTTTAACCTTTACATCAATGAACAGTGGATTAATAAAATTGGATATTCTTTTCTCTCTTTAATTCAGACCTGA
>JAOSYY010000016.1:5291294-5307736 GCA_025727935.1 Hebomoia glaucippe
GCTTATTAAATCAAGTAAGAAAGATATGAAGTTAAACTTTTAATTAATATTGAAAACAATATAAAAGTCTTATGTATCCAATGCCATAGGAATTGTTCTTAGAATCCACGAGATGTCGATATCTATCGTTCGAAACTAATAAAGCTGCAAATATAGTATGAATAGAAACTTAAGTTTTCTTTGAAAACATTTGTTATCTAGAAGCAGCTTTAAGCTTCCGCAGACGCGCGTATATAATATAAGCTTCTTTGAGGCTCTGTCTTTATTTACTCGAGTTGTGAGTACTTGACATTTGCACTAAGAGGATTAAAACAAATGCAATATATCACGTTTTGATGATATTATTTTAAGGATTTCAAATGCTTTGTGTGTAATTAATTTGAGTAAGGAGGCGCTTATAAATGTGAAATTTATACGAATGTGTGCTTTGGGCTTTGATTTATTGTATTTCTAATGCCTTAATAATTTACAACCTAAAAATATACGTCTATATTTTGAGGTTGAAATTAAGACAAAGATTATTGAATTGCGTACCGTAATGTTTTAGAATAAATAACAATTTATGTTTGATTTAATTACTTTTTGATTTGCGTGGCATATTATACCTATATCTTAATAAATATTATTATTAAACATTAAAAAAAATTACATATAACACAATTATTAAATTAACGGAATAGATTTTGAATAGTGTTGTAATTGGTATCTAAAGGTGAAAAAGAGAATTATGAAATTTCTGCTTTATAAATTCCAAATTTTTTATATGAAAAAGTAGTTCCGAGTGCAGCTTAGAAGTTAGTATCGATGAAAAATATTTCTCATCAGGGTATATATTCGTGTTCTGCAAACGGTATCCGCCGTTCTTGGAAGGCGCTCGCGTTACAAGCACCACACTGGGAAGGTTCAGCAGGAAGCGTCAATGCTAGCGAGGGTGCAAGTGCGCATATAACATGCGGGAGGTTGTATGGACAACCGCCGCCTAGAGTCTACTGGCTGTTGAATGCTGAGATCATTGATAGCGGAAAAGGAATAAGAACTACCGGTTAGTACGGCTTTAAGCACTTTTGGGTAACTCAAACAAGTCTAAGGTCCAAACTGAAATGTACATATATAATATTTTTTATGTTGAAGTTTATTAGTTTTTTATTTTTAATTCATAATTGTTTTGATATATGATATTTTATTATAACCTAATATTAATGCAAAGGGATCTTCTATACATTATACATTTATAAAAGCTAAGCTGAAGGATATTTTATTCCATAAAGTTTTTTTAATTTTTAGAAGTTTATGTTCTGACTGTACTGAAGTATTCATCTATTCATAATATTGTTTTAGAATGAATTATAAGAGGATTCTTACTTTATATAATGACGTTTTCTCTTTATACTAACGATTTATTAAAATTCTTGGAATCTGAATTTTCAAATATATAATAGAAATTTTTGTTACAGATTCAGACTTGTACATAGAGCATGTAGAAAAACGACATGCTGGTATAGTGCAATGTTTCGCATGTAATTCGCTTGGATGCGCGTACGACGCCGCCATGCTCACTGTTGTACCAGTACAAATCTCTGAACAGGTATAACGAATTTTGAAAATATTCAGTTGGTATTTTCATTTTAAAAATGAAAAAGATTAACAAATGACATACTCGACAAAATCTTTGTATCAAAAGAGATGTTTGAACCAATGTATATGTGTTCTCTAATAATATTTCCTGATATTTCTAGGATTATTCTGCTGAAGTGCCCAAAACAATGCACATACCATCGCAGCCGCCGAAGAGACATAACAGGAAAAATTCTCGAAAACACAAAGGTGAGAAAATGTGCAGGTTTTACTATTTTTATTGTAATTTTCTATGTTAGTCGTCCACAAGGAAAAAAAATTCAAACTGAGAAAATCAAATGGCCCATGAAGCAGGTTAAGCTCAATTAAAATTTTCACGGTGCTCTTAATGTTTTTAATAGGAGTGTGAGTAAAAAGTAATGTTTATATAAATATCCATAAATGGCTGACCTAAAAATCAATGATAAAAAGTAAATGGTAGCACCATCTTGAGGAAAAGAATATTATGAGTTAATTGGATATGAATCTAGATCAGTATTTATAAGAAAACACAGTATGAAGATGTTAAGAACTTATGTTTAATACTGCCACAATACTCCGCTCACGATGGAATACATCAAAAATAAGTGATCGTGTACCATACTAGCTTCTGCCAGCGTCTTCGCTCCCGTTTATTTCGATTTTTACACCTTGGATTATGTTGTTAGACTTTGAGTAAGGAACACAATTATTTTTTGAAAATAATTGTGTTACTCAAAATAAGCCTAAAGCCTTCTTCGATAAATGTACAATCACACACTGAAAGAATTTTTCAAATTGGATCAGCGGTTCTTGAGATTAGCGCGTTCAAACAAACAAATTCTTCAGCTTTATAATATTTGTATAGATATAGATATCATACCAGAATTATTGAAAACTTGTACACAAAAAATGTAACCTCTTATGTTAACTAAAACTCGATTCGCTCCCAAAAACGAAGACAGATGATACTACTCGTGACACCTTTGAGGACGGTACGGAAAAAAAATCTATCCAGACTAAAAAAATGATATTTTTTAACGTTTTATTCCCGTTATTTCGTCATTATATTATCCCAGCTGTTTTTGTTAACATGCTTTATGTTGGTTTTTTTTTTAATCAACTAATGTATTTTTTATGAAACTATCGTTTCATGTAGCTATACTGAAATGATTGAGCGTAAATAATGCTAAATAAATGTTTTAAAAATATGTTTTTTTTTTAATCAGGTTCGTTTTTTTTCCGTCCCATGATCAACTGTGTTATTCTTACTATCACCTGTCTTCGTTTTCGGTCTCCTATCACCCTATATTTAAAACACGCCTAAATAATTTTACAGCTGTGTTAATAGCCCCTTCTCGTCCAAATGTTACACGGCTATCTGATGAAAGTGTGATGGTTTCATGGACCCAATCAAATCATGGTCTGCCAATACAATTTTTTAAGGTAAGAAACTGTACATTGGACCATTATTTATTAAGTTTTTAAAATGATTTGTATGGGTGCTCATTACTTATGGCACAGTTTGTAAAATGTATAGGTTTGTGATTACTGTAGAAATTAATAAAATGAATATACGGTATTATGTTTCAATTTATTTATTCATTGTTTTACAAATGGAATCGTATGGACATAAGGGAAACAAATGAGTGTAAAATAATCTGTGATTAATATAAAGGTAGTTAATTCAACAACAAAATATAAATTATGGCTGTGATTTGGCGGTATATGAATTGCCCTCCGCTTGTTCTAAGATATCATCTGGAAAAAATAACTTATAGAAACTTACTTCTAACAAAAAATATCGATGTAACAGACACAGAAATGTATCTAGCCAAGTCACGTCATCTTTTATACTATATATAAGTTAGCATTGAATTCGGACTTAAATTATAAATTTTGGTGCAATTTAAACAATAGGTGAGATAAGCCCGGCTTAGCAAATCGTCTAATTATGGCGTTATCAATCGCCAATTTACATGTCAGAACTGTTTGACTAATCCTCGCATGACAGGTACATCGATTATCATACTTAACGTTATCTTGATTCGTTTTAATCAAAATCACATTGTGTTCAAATCATAATAACTGATTTCCTTAATTGATCACTTTACATGTTTTAAGATTTTTTATTGTTTTTAAATTATTATAGAATAAATTTGGACATATTTTTTTTTGATAATCGAATCAAAAATATATCTGCATAAATTAAAATATATTAAATGTTATTGATATCTGAGAATTGATAATTGTCAGCGCTACCATTTAATAAAAAAGTATTCACATAAAAAATACTACATTGATGGCATATACAGTTGAATAATATTGAAGAGCTGTTTAGATCAGAAACATTAAACTTTAGTCATAAAAACATGTTAAAATAAATTATGTAGGTATATATTTCGTCAACTAAGTTCACAGACATGCCGACACTTCTTGTAATATGGAGTCATAATAATAATAGTCTTTTTTATATTATACCATATACTAAAAGTGTTTCTGTTTAATAATGAATTATTATATAACACAGGTGCAATACAGAGAAGCAACAAATTCATCGAATGTTCAATGGCATACGGCTAACTACGACATACCCTCATATATACACTCGTATGAGATAGATGGCCTACTACCAGATAGATATTACAAGTAAGTACTCCACCACTTGAACCATCACGTGGAAATTTCAATTATATAATATAAAATATTAATTAAGCTTGTATTATTTTTGCACTGGTCTTGTATGATTTTATGTGCAAAAATTCTAATTAGTTAGGTAGGTATATGTGTACTTAATTTTTCCATCTTTTTAAACACAGTTGTGTAAATATAAAATTAATGTAAGGTAAGTTTTAGTTAAAAATTGTAAGTTTGTTTTGTGATGTACTGTAAACACAGCCTCTAACTTAATTACAGTTTCTAATCTAGAATTAAGGTACTTTATAAAATATTTTTGGCGTTATTAAACATTCAAAATTAGTTTAACATCCCGTATAGTGTACGACATAATATTAATTAAACAATAATTTTATATTCACAATATGACCAAATTGGATAGAAATACGTATTTAATTCTATTTCAAGGGCTAATTAGCTTTGTGGTGGTGCTTTATATCAAACTCTTGACCAAACTAACTTTACATTGTGCAACATATGGTTAACGGATTTATTTAAATAATTTATGATAAAATAGCTAAACTCGGTCACGCTTCGCTGTGGCTTATAAACATTGGTAATCGTGCAAATACTTTTTAACTTAGACGCAAAAAAAATTAAAGTTGGTAATGGTAGATGGTAGAGAGCTGGTCTTAACGGTATGGATCTATAGAACATACGTCAAAATCAATCACTTGAAAACGCGTGTCTGAATGTATATTCAATGAACTTATGCAAAAATAATATGATAGACAACTAGAAGTTGTTGACAGAATGAAAGCGGGCTAAGCCACGGATAAAAGCTAGTAATATATTATACATAAAAGAATATTATTTTTATACGACGTGAAAAAAGTGTAGTAAATCCATGAAACACTTTATCTTTAGATCCAAACCTGAATTTAATATTAGTTCTTAAGCGAACTTTAATATGAGCTCTAAAAATACTTCATAATTTACTCGACAGTATTAATAGATTTTAGTAGTTAAATACATATAATATTTGCTTAAAATTTCTATTAATTGAATTTGTTCCATTCTCTAGAGCCATTGTTCAATTAGACATGAAACAATTGAACGCTGAATATAATCTGTTTCAGATTTCAATAGGTATGTAGATTTAACGTATCAATTATTTTTATGAATTATCTTTATTACTATTCTAATTAAGGGTTTCTTGATTCATTAAAGTTTCCTGATAGTTCAACTATATTAAATACAGAATCATCAAAAGTAACAAGTATTGTAACATGTACCATTTCTTACCATTATTATAATTTTATTTTAATAACTAATAACCTGTTTTCTTTGTCACATCCATATCTCTCTCATAATTCAGCAACTTAGTTGGGAAACCGTAATAAAGAAACAAAAACCTTAAATGGATATAAATTTTAAAGATATATAAAAAAAAGATAAGAATTTGAAAAGAAATAATCAAGATTACTTTTAAAGAAATAATATTAATATTTGTTTAATATTTTCGAGTTCATTAGGTTAACAATCTATTATTACATAATGTATACTAAACGTAATTTAAATAAGCTAATTGATTGATAAAACCTACATAAAAATATTCGGGCCTAATTTTTTCCTTGTTTGTTTATTGGAAACTAGATTTTACACTGTTCATGAAAACCAATTAGGATACTTTTTATTTTCTAAATATTATTTCATTAAACACTATCTTGTAGATTATATGGTGCTAAAAGAGTTATTTAGTTTGTTATATCAACACAGTACTATTTGAATGTGAAGTGAATTAGATTCACAAACTGTCCGCCCTTTTAGATTTTTTTTAAATACAAAGTAATGCTATCCAGTAAATTTTAAAGCTTTTTAAACCCGCAGAAGGGTCCATACATGTTTTTTCACTTTCGTATAAGCTTGTTACCACAAACAAATACAGTTTTTAGGATTAATCGGTATGACAATATAACAATTTGAGGGTATCTCACTGACTATTTAATCGAAAGCTATACATATGCATGCAAAGGGTATTGTATTTATACTTATATTATCTTGTGATTGAGTTAATTGATACCTAATTTTGAAACATTGTTTAATATTCTAACTTAAACATAAAAGTCTTAGAAATTGTTGCTAAGAAAAACATCAATTTTCTACTGATCAGTATATACGCTACGGATATAATTATCTTCGTATTTTAATACGTTCTTTCTAGATTTCGTATAGCAGCGGTCTATTCAAATCAAGACAACAAGCTAGGCCGAAGCAGCGCAAAATTCTACCTACAAAGAGGAAGCTCTCAGAGTCCGAAAACTCCGACCGTTGATAAGGCAGTTGCATTGTCACCTCACGGCATACAGCTTAATTGGACGGTAAGCTTTAAATAAGGTTTGATATACCTTATTTCTTTCGGCTTGTTCCATTTTTAACCGACTTCGAAATAAAGGAACTGGTTCTCAATTCGTCTGTATTTTTTCGCTTTTTTATGTTTATAACCTCAGAAATTTTGACTGAGTGAACTGATTTTGATGGGTCCGTGTGCTCTCATTTCAATTAAGTGTCTAGTTCTAATAAGGGAATCCACGAGGAAACTATATAAGTCTCAAATTTGGATTTAGAATGTGCGCGGCAAATGGACGAATAACTCAATATCATGTTAACCGATTTCGATGAATCCTTTTTCATTGCAAAAGAATGGTTTGTTCAATGTTTTTCCACGTAAAGTCGCATTTGAAAGTCTATTTGAAATTGTCCTCGAAGTAGATAGTGTTTCCAGAAAATGTCTAAAATTGAAATAGAAATAAGATTTAACTAAGGATCTTATTAAAAGTAAGGCCCAATTACACAAATTATACAACAAAACAAAATCATCCAATGATTACTATAATTTTTCGCAATGTAGTAAAGCCGTTAAAAATGCCATAGACATTGCATATAAAAGCCACCTAAATAAAATTCAAAAGCATCTCTCTTCGGGTTTAAGATTTGGTAATATGTTTAAGAACACCGGGGACTTTGAAATGAGCAGGAATAAAAAAATATGGCAAAAACTTAATAGACGAGGAGTCTGCTCATGAATTCGCAATGGTATTTAAAACTATATACGGCTATGAAGTCCCACGATTAGATGTAGGCATAGCTGCAGTATGTGGATCGAGTAGTACGCGCGTTCGTATAGACGAATTTACCTTAAAGGAAGTGAAAAACTAAGCGCTCGGCCGGCCCCGATGGCATGCCTGCGTTTTTATTTAAAGACTATACTAGACTATTAGCTGAACCTCTGCAGTATATTTAAACGCTTGCTTAAAATCGAATAATTACCCAGCACAATGGAAAACCACGAACTTAACTCCTATTCCAAAACGATTTTTAGGATCAAATGTGAACAAATATAGACCGATTGTGGTACTGTCAACGCCAGCTAAAGTGTTTGAATCAGCAATACAGCGAAGTGTCTATATATAAGTATCCGCGCAGTTGTGTGACGAGCAGCACAATTTTCTGCCAGCCCGTAGTACAACCACTAATCAACTCAGCCTAATGGCAGATACAGTACCGGCACTAGACGCTGTAATACAAGTAAATGTTGTCTATCTAGACATAAAAAAGCTGTTGACAGAGTTTGTAACGACATCTTACTCAGAAAGCTAGCGGAAGTGGGATGTACGCCAAAATTACTAAAGTTGTGCACCTGATACATGAGAGATATCTAACAATGTGTGGACTACGACTGTGAGTCTATGCCGTATATCACTAGATCTGACATAAGGTTGTCACCTGAAGCAGAATAAACAAGCTGCAGTTTCATCCAGAAATACTTAGTGATCAGTTTAACGAAAGCTAAGACGCCCATCAAATATCATTATACAATTGGAAAGGCTAGGACAGATACGAGACTTAGGGGTTATATTTACGCAGAACGTGGTGTAAAGAACACATCAAAAACATCTGCAAAAAGTCCTTTACAAACTAGGTTTCGTATCGAGACAGAACGTATTTCACAGTTAAAAGTTCTACACATTGCATTGATAAGAAGGCACCTGGAATACGGTTCGGAAAAGTATAAATCAATGCTCTAACGTATTCAGAACAAATTCTTAAGGTTTCTATATTTTAAAATGGACGGTGTATCACCATATTAACCATATTAATCCTGGGTTCAGTGGGATATTTTCAACTTGGAGTGAGTAGGTAGTTGTCCGTGACCATGTACTTAATCAGACTGTTATGAGGAAGAGAATAACATCCATACGTACTTGAAAACATCAACTTATGTGTGCCTGATGGATATCTTTGGAGGCGACATCATAAAATGCTTGCATATTATTTATTAATATTGTAAATGAATGTGTAGATATCTTTCATTCATCACTGAGTAAATTCGCAAAGGTGTCCCTAAACATAATTAGTTATATAAATGTTACTCGCTAAGTTAAGGCTTGTGCGTGTAAGTCGATTTTTTTAAAAGTAGTATTCAATTCACATCTTATTTACCTATCATGACATAAGAAGCATTAATTTAATTTATTTTTATCTGTCAGTGAAAACGTGGTGATGATGTAAGTGAATGTGACTTTTTGTGTGCACCTAGTAGACAAAAGATGCGAATAGATGGATTTCATCTCTCTCAAGTATGATAAAATACATTGCGAATGGAAACCTCGACAAAAACTAAAAAACTTGCTCCTTGACCAACGAGTCCGTAAAAATATTTAATAATTGTATCACTTATTTAAGTACTTAATTATTTTGTGATGTTAATATTATACAAATGAAATAAAATAAAAACTCTTCCTGTTACAGTTTAAGACTATTTTATGAAAAACATTTTCCTACTACACTTACTTACTTACGTACTTACTTACTTACGTACTTCCTTTATTAACAAAGACGTGAAATACAGTGGTCGAGCGAGGGCGGCGTGGAAGCGGAAGGGTTCTACGTGTACTTCCGAGCCGTGTCCTCAGCTGGGGCTTATGAAAAGGTAACTTTTTGTATAGCTTTTAAATGTTGTTCTTTATTTTGTAGAAAATTTAGATACCTTATCGCTCAAGTTCTTACACCGTGAAAGAATATAAGTTTTTAACGTAACGTTAAATAACATTTTAAGTTTTACAGCATATTCAATGAAATTCTGTCTCCAGGTCACGGTCAGCGGGTCGGCTCGTAGTATCTCGCTGGCTCACCTCGCACCCGATACGGCCTACGAGCTCAAGTTGCAGGCCTACACTGCGCAAGCTCCTTCTGACTTCAGCGCTATACTTGTAACTATTCTTTACTATAAAAATATCAAAATGTTCACGTAGCTAGCGTGAATGGCTAGTACAAGATTGCCTCACCTGAAAATGCCGTTGCTGCTTAAGATTGTTGGTTGGTGTTACATGTGGCATCGTACTTATGAATTTAAAAATATCTTGTTAATTATCGACTTTTAATCTTCAATAGTATCTAAATTAATGCAATATTAGTGAATGATAGGTTTACACTGAACAGTATGCTATTTGACTAAGCTTCGTTACAAAGGCTATCTTTTATAATAAAGTAAATTGTTAGTTGAGTTTAGGGTTATTCTCTACTGTATTAGTAAATTACACCCGCATGTAAATTATAGGACTGATGCATGAACACATCCAGCTGTATTACATCTAATTATAATACTGTTCGGTTATCTGTTTATTTAAAAAGTCTTTTTGTATAAACTATTCATTCATTTTTTTTATTAGGTAGCGAAAACTCAAAGATCTACGACATCAGAATCCAGTAGCAGTACCGAATCACCCGCTGAAGATGTCAAGGAACAAGGACCCACCACTCTAGTGACGGCTGGGGGAGTAGTCGGCGCAACAGCGCTGTTGCTTATCTTGGCTGTCACTTTGCTGCTTTGCAAACGAAGTCGACGACCTGCTGCTAGTATGAAAAATTTTGAAATTATACTCAATAAATATAGCAGTTATATTTTAGTTAGCATTTTATAAGCAACCTTTCTATGCCGTATTGCTTTAACGAGGATTCTATAAATTACACTGGTCCACTGGAGTGGTTTTGTTGCTCGAGATATAAGATTGATTTTGGATATATTTTTTTAAATCGTTATTTTCATTTTACATGACAAAAATCGAAAAACAAGAAAACGTAACATATATATATATATATATATATATATATATAATGTCAGTTTAAATTTAAATAAAGAGGAAAATATATGTTATATTTCCGTAAAACGTAAAAGTTGGGCAGAAGCCTAGTCGTGAGTAGGAAACATTTTTTACTTACAAACCAATAACTGTTTGAAAATAGATGTGTGAAAATTATAAAAACAAGAGCACATTCAGTACTTTTATGAACGTATTCGTAATTTGGGCCCTCGAAAACGTAAAAATTTCTAAAAATATCGTGGGCAACAAGAATATTTTTCTTGTAGAGCTGTGTTATTATTATGCGTTTGTTTTATTTTAAAATACATTAGTAAATTATGTATTAGGTGAAAAGATGAATTTAACAATAACCAAAAAGTACTGTAGTGTTAACTCTTCTATTGAATTAGTCCGGAGGAAAATATATCCGTTATTAACGTTATATATCCGTAATTAACATATCTTTCAATATAAATGTGATAGTTAAAGTTTATTACCTGAATTAAATCATATACCTCTTAAATTTAAAAAATACAAACTATACTCGCAACCCCAATGCTCTGTAGGATTTTTTCTATGATTCCTTCTACTGAGTAAACTAGAAGCTTTTCACACCAAACTTTTTTTGACTAACTTTTAGTAATAAGTACTCAAACTTGTTATTAAACACTTATTTAGTGATTCTTGTTCATACTGCACACGTGATCATGTCACAAAAACCGCAGCCTAATTAAGACGAAAAACAAATTTCGCCTCTCAAATTGCTCCTTTATGTTGGCAAGCATCTAATTATACCCGTGCAAAGTATCGTTACGTGAACCCATAGTACATTTGATAACTGCTTGAAATTTCACCAACAACTATTGTTATTTACAAATTGTTCACATTTCCTTTGAAATGTCTAAAAATAAGACCGCAAAATTTCACTGGTAATGGTTTTAACTGAAACATTTTGTTTGTTGAGCGCTCGCCCGCACCAAATTGCATTTCTGCGTTGGTAATACTAAAGTGACAATTAATTTTGAGAGGCAAAAGATTCGGTTATGGCAATGATGGAGGCCTTTTGCGGTCTCATAGCTTTATACAAAACGACGATCCTAAAATATAAAATAATATATTTTTTGTAACTATGTATATATTGTTGATACAAATCTTACTAAATAATGAAGTGCAGTGATATTTTGTTAATAATTTGTATTTTTACTGCCCTGTTTTTTAGTTATAATTGAGTAATTCGTAATCAGTCATACATTTAACCTGTCGAGTATTTATCTAATGCTAGCTTACTAAACCCCATCTGCACGTGTAAATCACCTGAACAGGGCTATTTGTTTATGTAAAATATTAACTCGCTTAGTAAATTAATGGATAAAGGAACGGTATAAAGCGTAATAAATGCCAACTGTAAAAAATGCGAGCCGATAACTGAACGATTGAACGAATAATAAACGAATGAACGGATTCGAGAACGAATGTTATGACCGACGATACAGATTCTCATTTCCCATTGCGTTATTTTTATATTATTCGGATACAATGGGCTATAAAGTAAACAAGCACTCATATTGAGTATTCTTATCTGCCTCGTAAGTCGTAAAGCTAACAAAAATAGATGCTATAAAGTGTCAAGTCCGCGGTAATAAGGTTAAGTTTTATTTGAAGTTACCACTATCTGTCTTCTTCATTCGCTTTTCCTTTTTATTCTGAGATTGTGGTTAACGACTACGTGGCTATAACATTTCATTATCATGCTATGTTTTAGTTGCAACATACTTCAAACACTGTACCGCGGTGCATGATTTTGAAAATAGTTACGTTATCTTTAAGGCAATATGAAACCATCTACTAGACTTCTACAATACTGTAAATATATTACGTTATATAGTGTATAGAGCGCATATTATAGAGACTTTTGCAAAATAAAACAAGTATATTTTTGCCTTGTTTAACTAAGCCTTAAGAATTTGATAGTCTTTACGAGTTACTTTAACGAAAATATCACTGTTTAAACATAATTTCTCCTTTCATTTTATCACAGACATGTGAAGTATCTTAGCAGTAACAGGATATTCAAAGCTTTCATGTTATTCTTACCAAACTTGAGGCGTATCATGAATTATTAGCGTTCTCACAACTTCAGGTCTTTTAACATGTGAAATTAACGCGCAGTAACGTCCTTATAAAAAATATTTGATAAAAACAAATCTCTGGTATAGTGAAACTGCGTTTAAAATTAGAAGTCATAGGTGTGAAATACTTGAAAATACGCGTTAAAAAATTATATTGAACAGAAGAAAAGAAAGTCACTAATTAGATTTCACACATATTTAGTGATATTGGGTATGGGTAGTGTACCCGCTCTATAATTGATATTCTAAGGTTCTTGTCGAGACATTAAATGCACATATTTTATTTATAGAAGAGAAAGGTTCAGCGGAAAGCGGCGCGAACGGGTACATGCCGGCCAAAGTGCCCATCACCATTACGGCCAACCCGATGCATTCTGAGGTGAGATGGCTTTGTAGATTTATCCCAAAGGGAGCAAACACAGAGTTCGATACTTTAGTAATTGTGTATTAATTTAATGGCAACTATTATACATAATGAATCGAACTTCGAAGTGAAGTTCGATCAAAATTATATCAATATATGTATCCAGAGATATATGTATATATTTTAAATAAACATATATCTACGTATAAAGTGACGAAATATTAATATTTCATCATTCCATAGCTTCAATTATTGAATAACACTTTAAAATGGTTATAATTATAATTTATGGTAATATAGTTTTTATAAAGTTTTGTAAATTGGATTATATAGACACACAGTACAGACAGTGATAAAGAAGCATGAGAGTTATAGGTGTATATATATATACAAGCCTACTTTTACTTCGTACATTCGGGAATTCATAAACTGTAGGCGAAACACTACATCACCGTATGAGTTTGCCATTTAACTAGTGACACGTGACCCGGACGCAACGTAAATACAATTTTGTAAAAAATCTTCGCCCCTATTTAATTTTACCATACGCAGGAATAACATGTATAATTTTGAAAAAAAAAATATGGCTATCCCGACGATAAACGGAAATTTGTAATTTCTTCCACCGGTTTCTTATAATGCATACGAAAAATGTGCTTATAAAATAGTATATAATATATCGTTAAGTTCAGCTGGTACCGCAGGATTCTTGATATATATTACACAAACAGATATTGTTTCGATTTATCGAAAATTACTATTCACTCTGTTTTAATGAAATAAATTTGATTCAGGGTTCTGAAACTGGAGTAGAAATGTCATTTCTTCATAATAACAACTGTGGCAACAATGGCAGCAACGATGACACACTACCGCCATCAAGGAAAAATGGACCATCAAGGCAATATGTATAATATAAAAAATAAGACTGTTTAATAGACTATTAGCTACTTAAAAACTACTATCTGTTTAGAATTTAAATAAAAATTAAGATGTGTATAAATGTGATAGTCGAAGTGCACGGATTTTGACAGTACAAAAATATATTTATTTTTAGTTATATAAGGCGTGAAAGTGTAGCGTATAATTAGAAATACATACATATTATGTTAATTTTATTAAAAGTGGATTTTTAAATTTAGTTAATGCCTTATGCATTATTATAATATTAAATAGGCAGATATGAATATATTATTAAAAAAATATACTACATCAAAATTTTGGATCAGAATTTTAAATAAATGTTGTATATTTTAATAAATATAAACAATTATTATTATATTTTTGTGGCTTTAATCTGATGTTTTTTTAAAGTTTTGTAAATGCACCGGCTCGTCTATTTTTTTTTTAGTAAATCGTATCCGTATGCAAGGATTTAAATTTTAGATAAAGTAATTAAGCATTAATTTATTATTAATTTAGAGGGGTTATAAAATGTTAATTTTACAAACTCGAGAAAAAATCGTATTTTTAGATCTGTATATCAAGACGTTACTAAAGCGCAATCCTTCCCATACATTCTTTCCTAAAATGGCAAAAATAAACAAAAAATCAATTTAATAAGCCTGAAAATTTGCCAACATCACGTCTTGTTATACGGCATTAATACATGTTTATTTGTTTAGTATTATATTTTAGTAATAATTTTGTATAGATCTGAATAGTTATAAGAGACATTTCCTGCTTAAATTTAAAATGTGAATTGTAGTAAATGGTAGAATGTGATTTATCGTTGCTCATTTCAAAAAGCGATTTCTCGACAGCTGCGGTTGAGTCGAGATAGATTTTTATTTGAAAACTTTCAAAAAAATTAACTATCGCTTTTGATATTGAAGTATTATATTATGTTCGAATATACAATAATTGTTTTCATAGCCATAGTTCTATGAATTTCATTAACTAGGGTACACTGAAGACTGATTTTTTCTGGCCTTAATAATGAATTTAAAGAAAAATACAGCATTTGTATTATAACCGGTCATACAATTATTTATTTTAAAAGAACTTATATTTGTATATGTATCCATGACTGTAATTTCTATATAACATAAAAGTGAATTTGACACAAATTTTGTTGTTTTGTTTATTATTTTATATTATTAATAGTTGTAAATGTTTCACGAATAGTGAAACATAATTATCTTCAAATGCTATTATAGCTTTATTTGTTGGCAAATGTACTTAATTATAGTGATCGATTATGCCTTTGTAATGCATTTATTTAAGTTATAGAAACAATCACAATCATGTAAGAACAATCTATCTTCTCTAGTACCTTACTAAGAATTTCGACGATACAATCATATTTGTTTATAAATTTTAATCAAATTACTTATTTTTTACATTGTATAATTGAAACCGACGTAAAATACTGACTGTGATAACTTTGAAGCTCGAATAAATGACAACTTGTTGTGAAATCTATTTTATCGTATGGTAAGCGAGGCATTTTCAAGCAAACATTCAATAAAACTTATCGAATCCTCTAGAAAAAGTTGTGTATTAGTGAAAGACGAATTTTACGAGTATTTATATGACAATACCAATTTTGTAGAGGATTGAATTTCAGTAGCAAGTTTTAGTAAAGTATAATTGCAAGTTACTGTTTTTAAATTATGTCTCGTAGATGGGGAATGCCTTAATTTTTCTTGTCACAAATAAAAAAACATTAATCAAAGACCTATGGCTCGTAAACCGGCTGAATTTCAATAACACTACACATTTGTAGATTAGAAAACTGAACTGTAAAAGAATAGTTTACATCGCTCTTTTCAACTCAGTGATGTGCGTATTGCAATCAAAACAGGATCGAACTGTAAAGAAAGGAAAGTAAAATTCGGGTTTCGATCGGGTTAGATAAAGCGGTATGCTAAATCTTACGGGAATTGAAATTTAAAACCCTTACATAGATAGAAGTATTACACACGAGTCTCAATCACAGAAAAATTTATATCAAACAAATTGTAATACTTTATTATGATTTATGTCTCGTATACTCACAACATTACAACGAAAGGTATTTTGTACAAAAGACGTATTTTAAAATAAACAATTATGATAATAGATGTGTTTTAATTAAAGCGGTCGCACGCAATTTATTGGGTAATTAGGTACAAGGATATTATGTCGGAACAATTCGTTGCCAATTAATATCGGGTTGTCGAACAAATTCTTCTTTAGGGGATTGTTGGATTTAAGTGCGAGCGTGGCGTAGCGCCAAATCGGCTTTTGTGCAGGTGTCCAGCCACTCGACACAGATTGAGGGCCGATTTGATCTAAATTAATTTTAAGCGAGTTGTGTTTAGGATATTTTTGAATTAAATAACATGTTCAAGATTTTCATGATGAATATAACGTAGAGTAGAAAGTTCACAGTTTGATAAGTATTCACATTATAATAATGAATCAATTATTCGTTGTAGACTTATCATTTTATTAATTGGCCGAGGCTGACACATGCCTTATTTTAATAATCTGTTCATTTATTTGATGATAAAAAAGAAACAAATTATATACAAGTTTTTAAATAGAAGCGTGAAACTCGAACCCGTAATCTAGCTCACGTTTGAACACTCGTAAATGATAAATAAATAGTAA
>JAOSYY010000016.1:5317503-5333719 GCA_025727935.1 Hebomoia glaucippe
AAAACGACTCTCTCTTACAGAGGTTTCTGTTTCTCGCTAATACAGGTTTTGGGAGCTTAAAATGACGGGTCCTGGCTATTACTCTCACTTATAGAGCTTTCTCACTTATCCAGGTTCGACTGTATTTAATTTAAAGAACAAACTCCGAGTATTAAGACACATTCAAACACATTTCTGTATCTGTTTCACTGAACATATTTCATTACAGACGAATATGTCTTTTTTGTCTCTCCGGATTTAGAAAACTCCCCTTGAATCTATTTAAATTTAAAAGAGGAGTCAAAGTGTCTTTATCACATAAATACATTTTCTTGTTTCATATATCTATGAAATTTGTAAGATCTCATTCATAACAAAGAGATTAAATCTTAGTCCTCTTCCTTTTATCGTTTCTTTTATATATCTAATTCTGAAAATCAAGCCAGCGAATATCTCACAAATCTTCATATGAAATGACAGAACTTAGTTCCATACAACACAGAAACAGGTCACACTAGAAGGCTTTGTGTTCGCGAGTCTTTTAAGCGCTTATTGAAATCTTTTGAAAAGTTTATTCACGTAAGTTGATATGAAATGTTTTGTACATAATAAAGAATCCTTTGAATTTCTTTTGAGTAGATATTATAATTTAGATTTTTGTTTTATTAAAAATGCTTAACGTTTACAAAATAAATTGCTATTGTATCTCTTTGTAACGTTATATCTAAATACAATTATCATCATATATTACAGTAATATTTTTTTTTCATCCAAGTAAGTTAGATCCATATTTGTTAAATACAGCCAATTTGTTTTTAAGTTAAAAAAATAACAAGGCATAAATCAGCGTTTTAAGCGTAATATAAGATGTTTAGTAAAAACATAACACATACAAGGTAAAACATCACTTCTTCTTATAATATATAACTAGCCAAACTGCTTAAAAGTATGGAACATTTTTTTTATACGACAGGAAGACAAACGAATATACAATTCTTTATAGTTAGCGATTCCTGGAATCCCTGGCTACCTCTAAGACCAGTAGATCTAGGAGAAGTGTTGCCAACCTTAAGGCCTTTAGCCGTATTTCATAATTTGTCATTATTTAATGTCGTTCTGCTTCCGGCGTTATTTATTTTTATGTGGAGTATGCGGAAATTCATTGATTCCAATCGACTTCACGACTTCGTCTATGAATGGTGGTTACGGAATACTTAATATTATACAGAATGTCTACGGACTGCTCCCTAAAAGGAAAACAGGTGATAGTACTAATGACACCTTTGATGAATGATTCATTGCTGGTTCTTTTTTTTTTAGTAAAGTAATGTATTTTTTATGTAGCTATCATTTCAAATAGCTGTACTTACAAGATGGAGCGTAAATAATGCAAATGACAAGTGTTAAAAATAATTAAATTTAATGTCTTTTTTTAGTCAGGATCAATGTCTTCGTTTTTGGGAGCAGTCTCTAAACATCCTATATAAGGAGTTCCTCCCGTCACAATTAATACTTGAAATGCCTGTGTTTTTGACACTCGTCCGGCCATATGCAGCCCGTACAAGCAGCAGAACATAAATCACAAATTTTAAATTACAAATGCATTCTGACCGGTACTCGAACGCGGTGCTCAGGCGTCGCGGTTGCTCTATCTGACTGCTAGGCTACAGAGCACTCAGAAACAATTAAATCAATCATCACCATAAATCTACAGTTGCTAACGCTCATAATGTTTTACGATTTTTTTTTATTAATTATTACTGACAAACTTCGTATCGTAATCAAAGATGCTTTGTATTGTTAGCAAGCTCTAAATAAGAAACACTCGAATAAAATCAAATCAGATAAAAGCAATAATCGAAAATTTTCACGGATTTTCGACTTTCGATGTTCGTATGAGCGAAAAAATATGCTTGGACGAGCGACAAGTTATACAATGGGAGGTTTTCATGAAAATAATTTTTCCTTTTACTGTTAAGATTACGAACCGTTTTGTGACGTCACAGACAGACGTAGAGCAAATATTAAGAACTCGAGAACCTTCCAAGGAGATGATTAAAAGAATTAAAAATAGATCAATTGTTTGACAATAGCTACAAAAACAATAACGCTTTAAAAGTTACAGCTTAAATATTCAAGTCCCGTATAAGAATTCGCTAGGAATTTAAATATGTGCTGCACTTCTGCTTTGTTTTGTATATTTTATTTGATTTAAAAAAATATATATTGTCTAGTTGTTAAAAAGTGTAAAATAGGTTTAAATTGATTTTTGGCGATTTCTTTAGCGTAACGATAATTATCTTAATTTAGAATCCCATTTATTGTTACATCGCTGTGCCTTGACTAAATATCTAAGAGACCGCAGACCGGGTCATCAATGATTATAAACATGACAATTAGGTTGTTTATCAACAACCTATACAGCCTATCCTCATTTACTGCTAGACAATAAATCGTTTATTTCAAATTCAAAAATCAAATTATTTTTACTATCCCATTCAAAGTTATAAAATCATAAGTCCCAGAGAACATCGAGAGAAAATTTATTATTTATATTTCCCTTTTATGGCGACGCAGCTAATAGAAATAAAATTTGGTTCAATCCTATCACGCTACCGGATCAAACGGCTACCATTCAATACACGTCGAAATCAACCAAAGGTAGGTTAGCTTTATTTCACGAAATTGTTTTTGATATGTGTTTTTGCAGAATTCCATGAACGTTTCGTGAACGCAATAAAAATTGCGATTCTACTATGAACCTTTTGTGGGACTACCTATCAAAATCAATCGTGAAAAGCACCAACCACAGTAGATAAAACTTTCGAAAAATTACTGGAGATTATCATCTTGAAGAAACTCTCAAATACCTCAACGTTATATAACGAACCCCCTTTTATACATATACAAACCTTACATATAAAAAAAGTTTTTAGTCAATCATTACGTATTTTTTATTTGTGAGCTAAGATTTCATCCAGATTTTAATCCAAAAGTAGATACTGATCTAAACCACTGTCTGACATATACACACTAGTACAGTAAAAAGTCTTATTATGCGAAGAATCCGAAAGATTAGGATAAAAAGAAATGAAGACTCGTCAGAAAATTACGCGGCTCACGCAGATTTTTTAACTGCAGCGCCCCTAAGCTCGGCTTACCGCCACAATTTCTGAAATCCCTTCGAGTAAATTGTGATTTTTTACCAAATTATCTTTATTCCTTATATTTTACGCCTACATTAAATTATAAAAAAATCTGTAGTCATCTGGAACGTACCATTAAAATTTGTTCACTACCTTAATTAAACTTATTTATTCTTTATAAAGAAATGTACTTTTACTATAATTTGTTAATTATGTTATTTAAAAAAAGGTTTTATTACAGTATTGTAATCAGCCACGTGTAAATACCTTAGTAACATCACAATTTAAAATTATAAAGATTGTACTTGTTCAATGAGGCTAATACATAAATAAATAACAATTTTAACATTTATATATAATATGATATTTTTTCAGAACTTCAATTAATATTGGGACTACATTAGTTTAAGGGGCTTTCAGTTTAATTACGCTTATTGTATAGCTTAAAATAAATACGACTAACCGTTTGTTAGAAAACAAACAGCATGGCCTAATTTACTTAAGCCGTTGACATGTCTGCCATGAATGTCTAAGAATGCTTAATGTGCCGTGATAAAATTTTGCAAGTCCATGAAAATATTTTAACAAATTTGAACTTTATTATCAGGCCTGTAAAGATATGATTTAAGCTACGTAATTTTCTTAAATACATGCCCTATTTGGGCGCTGAAACATTTGCGTAGGGTATCAATATATTTTGCTAAAAAGAGACTACAAAATGTTGTAATTAACGAGAATTGAAATTGTCATCGCGACAAAATATTTATTATCCTATATACGTACATTAGTAGGAGAAGATCTTTTATATAAAATTAATCGTGAGTTATTAGAATAAAATGTTGTATTTAAATATCGGATAAAGAAATATTGCGTTTTGAAATTAATGGAGTCATTAATTTAGTATATAAAATGAATCACTATGTAATTATAATAAGCATTAGCTAAAAGATATGAATCCAATCTAAGTTTAAATTGTATATCAAACATTTTGAAACAGTGAAAATACCATGACGCATTAAACAGTTAACATAGCTGAACTTATCCTCGAACACTAGGTTGAATATTCACTAGTGTCATTAGCTAATTACAAGAAGTCCAGAAAGTATAAATTATATAGGAAAAGATATGCAAAATTGCTAGTCTAAGGAATATAAATGAAAAGATAGTTTAATGAAACTTCAACGTTTATTTCGCGATTAAGTGAAGCTAGGAAGCTAAAGTTGACGGATGCGCCGGCTGCACACCCACTTTTGGTTTATTTTTCATCAAATGTTTGGACTACTCTTATTATTTGGAATTTTCTTCTGACTGTATTAAATAAGATGTTAAAAAAGTGCTATCATAAAATGTTCGATGCAATGACTACTTTAATCATATTATATAAGAATTTCTTATGAAAACATAATTCTATTATTTATATTTTTAGGTATTATTTTCATCTATTTTTTAAAAAACATTGAAGATAGTCATACTGGAGCGCTATACTTTTGTAATTATAAAAATATGGATGTGTTATCAGTACCTAAATATTTGTAAAGAAAAAACTAAGTTGGGAAATTTCATAAATGAGCATGGTAACTCTATTCTCGTGTAGGCATAACATGAACTTGAGGAATTTATGTGACAAGCATAGTAACGGGTGTTACGAATTAATTACTGGCCCCGCGGTTTGTGGGTAATTACATCATATAAGGTCTAAGTTCACTCTGTTACTACTTTTAAAAAATAGAATTTTATACGAAATTCTGGGAAGCTGTTTCATAGTGATGTTAGGAAGCAACAATGTTTTTAAACTAATTAGAGTGTTATATAAATCCTATTCTATGTTATCCTTGTATAATAAAGAAAATTTTAATGAACATTAAAGGTAAATACTTTTTGTACATACTTAATTTGAAAAAGTGAATAATACTCGTGTCGTTTCGATAAAGCTTGAAGCTTTTTTCGCCAATATAAAATTAGTGGTCAGAGTATCGTTAAAATTGTATTAAAATTTTTAGAATAAAAAGAAAATTATCATTTACATCCGGATGAAGTACCACCGTCCAACGGTGAAAACGCAGCGAAGCGCCGTGCAGTTTCGTACGTCAGTCTGTGAATTTTCGAATACTCAAAATATTGGTTGGCAACAGAACGTCATTAATTAACAAATGATGTATAGGTACGGCCTTACAAGGTTGGCAACGTTGTCCTAGGTCTTAAAGGTACCATGGGCGATAGGAATCGCTTACAATAGGTGAACTGTAAGATCACTAGCCTTCCTATCGTAAAAAAACAACAATTGGTACAAATTAGTTTCTAAACCAAAATCAACTAACCATATTTTACGTATTAATACTATTTGTAAGTAAATTTTTCAATAGGGAACTATTATTATTCTTAGAAAGCTGATCGGTAATATCCTATTTCATTACAATTAATCCAATATAAGAGCCATTAATATCTGAAGTCATAGAGGGATATAAATTACTGTCTATTGAGCGAAAAATCTTATTAGTCGTGGATCGCGATTGAGTGCGGAATTATCGGCATCGTGGGAAGATTTTGGCTATTTTGTTAAGACGCTGAAGATGCTTAACAATGTATTTTCTATTGATAATGGATTTGTCATTTATTATTGTACAATAACTTTTTGTGAACCACCAACAATAAAATTGGTAGAATATATTTTAAGACATATTTTTCTAAGTCATCATCGAATTTTTATTTGTAGAATAGCTAGCTAGTTCTTAAAGCATGTTTGCCTCGACAGAAATAAAATAGCAAAATTGATTTGTGTTTGTTTAATTCCGTTGAAACCTTTAAGAAAATGTATGTTCTTAGTAAAGGTTGGAAGGCAAGTAGTCCCATTACGTTTAGAAAATTAATGAAATATCTATTAAATCACACATATATTACTTAACTATTATTAAATACTCCTAATTTTCGGAAAAACTTATTATTAATTAAAACCTTTTTTTAAATAATTTAAATACTCTCGTGAAAAACTATTAAGTCTTTTAATAGCAAGTATTTTCGCGTCGGCAACCCAATCACAACCCTGTCATCCCTAAGTTAAATGGAATGGCCCGAACTTACTGAGGGGATAACAAAAAATCGGGCCTCGCTCGAAGAAACTTCCAAGCCTATTAGGAAATGTATGTATTGTGAATGTACAGCGAATCTTTTAGTTGAACCCAATAATGAAATACGTTGTGGTGTGAGGAAATGAAATTGGCCGTTATTTTATGTGGAAGAGCGACGTAGATACCTCGGCATACAAAAACTTAGCAGCTTTCGAAGACATTTTATCTTGGCATACATTAAGTATTTGGCTAATTACAGTGAATAGTTTGTAACAATATCAAAACATTTTTAATTTCTACGATTGTGCAAATGCTTATCTTAATTAGGTAAGTATTTACCTATACTCAACTTCCAATGTAAAACGCCGATTTATTTTATATTAGCAGTGCGTTACGTGCTTCCCGATACCTTTATAAACTATACTCTGTGTTACTTGGATGTATGAGCTATATTTCTATAGTTTCGTTATTTTTGGTTCAGTAGGTATTGAAAAGTCTTTTGATTATATAATTATACCTAAGTTAAGTTAACAATCTAAATTTGGAACTTGTATCAAATTTATATACAGGCAGCTATAGGTATAGGCTTTCTATAAAAACTGTCTCAATGCTATTGATAATTATGCTGTAGAAGAATTAAAAGAAAAGCAAGACTTGGAGAGCACAATAAAATATGATTACAAAGTGGTGCTTATGAGTTTTCTACTCAGCCCAAGTCTACAAAAAATATTTTATATCCTATATGACAACACCTTTAGTCACTCACAGAGTAAGTACATTTTTAATGAGTTCATAGCATTAAATTACATTTGGATGAGTTAAAATGTATATTCAAAATCATTTTTTTAATGGTCAAAATACTTAGAGTCCGTTATTATATGTATATGTCTTTAATATTTTAAAAATAAATGACTATCCTTTTATGTTATCTTCAGAGACTACAATTCAGAATTTCATATAGAAAGTTCTCCAAATACAACTCTTTCACATTTAAAAATTGTAAGAGAAAATATTTTTTGCAAAATATTCAAATTGACGCTGCAGTTGGAACTAGGAGCGAGTAAATAAACGAATTGGAGAGTGTTAGCAATTACGCGTGTGGTTCTGCAAACCGTTGCGTGCAGCCAATTTCGAGTATAAACAAGCTAATCAAGCCATTCGTAACTACATACTGAATAGGACTTATGAAATGAATAACACATACCATTTACGAACTAATATATTATGTTTTACTCTTTTTGCGATTACGTTGTTCGAACTGGGAATATCATACGTTAAAATATTTGATAAGACTGAAAAGTAATTGTCGCCAAGCACTACCGTTTTTTAGTCTGAAAAAGACCCGTTTGAGGTTATTGACGAAATTATTAACGTACAGTTCTTAATTATTTTTTATGAAAAGTCATCAAAAACATTATTTATGAAAATTCCAGTAAATTAAATCCATTTATAGTTCCAAGAATGAAATAGATTAAGGACTCAATAGTCAAAGATAACACGGTTTCTTTGTTTTTTTTCTGCAGACTATTAATTCATAAAAAAATAATTATAGGTTTAACCTAATGACGTTAGCTGAACATTTTCAATCCTCTTTTATTTAACTTTTTGATTGTGTACAAAAAGAATATCACTAAAACGCGATCTACAGCAGACAGGCATGTGACAGGGCAAACCTTGAAGGCTACTTAACCGATTGCGTGTTAGCGTGTAAGCTGTAAATAAAACGATCTAGGTCTTCAACAAATAATTATTATTATTTCAGAACCAAAGCTCGACTGAAGATTCACAAGAAATTAGAAAGAATTCGTAGCATTTAACGAATAACATATGTTTTAAATAACTATCAAATTGTTTGTGTTTAATGACAATGATTTTCAAATAGGCAATTAAAAATGGGATCATCGTGACACGTAATGTTTCAAAAAAAAATGACACGTAATGTTGTAAAAGGTATACTAGAGAAGTCTTTGATATACTAATTATTAACTTTGATAGTTTAATTATGTACAGAGAATAGAGTTTGTGGAAATATATTCAACTGAAATCTTTAATTCAAGAAATCCATTTAACTTTTGACGTAGAATAGCGAAAATACTGGAAATATTTAAACCACCGTGTTTGTTAATTGACGTTTTAGATTACTTAATGTGCTGTGGGATCACGATACAATTAATTAGCTGTAAATACATACAGTAGAGCTGTACGGTCTGCGTTGTCCCGAGAGGGTATACTAACCTATATAAAGGTTTGCTTGCACTGATCTTATATATATTACTATTGCTTAGATTAAGATTATTCTATATTTTCGTTAGATGTATCAATTAGAGTACGCTACTGCAGTCAAAAAGTGAATTTCTAATACTATTTTATGAATGGTTAATAAGGGCAATAATTATAATTTATTGATTTTAATTCCTTGCTAAACACTGTTTCTAATTGTCAAGTTCAGATAGTTTGAAATTTAAAATAAAGATATTGGTTACCAATTCAAACATTAAACTAAGTTGAAGTACTTAGAACTATGTTTCTCCATTTTCCCCCATTAACTTTAGTTTTTATCAACACTTGAAATGGGCTTCAGTTGTATTATTGAAACAGAATAGTCAACAAGACAGATTCTACTGTAAAAAGTAACATTTTATTGCAATTAATATGATTAAGTAGCAATATTTCACATATTTTCGCACATCATAACCTTTATACATTTGTTTACGCACATACAATATTTGAGATTTGCTCTGAAAACAATAAATAAGGTTAGCTTACTGGGATTTATTGACTTCCCCTTCCTGTTACTCGTGTATGACATCGCTTATTTCAGCTATATTTTTTCAGTATTAAATATTTTTTTATTCAGCATTGGTCATCCTACTCTAAGACCGTCTTCCCTTTTTGTATTTCTTCCGGTTAAGCGATTTTTGGGGCCAATTCTTCCAGAACATCTCGAACTCATCCCGCTATCTTCATAAATTATTAAACATATTTTCAAAAATATTAAATCATGTTTATTTTTCCTAACGTTAATATTTGTTTATTTTACTTTACAAGAAGTGTTGCAAACTAACAAGCACAACATTACCATTTCATAGATGGTTGTGTTGAGCAATAAACTGCAGTATGGTGTTTCTGACTACGAACTTGTAATTTTGGAAGATAATCAACAGCATTTCATTTTTTGAAATGGTCACTTACTTTTTAGCCGTTCTGTCGATGTGTGATGAATAATGTAGTGTAAACAATCCATTACACAAATTTGTATTAAATTTTTTTTTGTAACCCCACAAAAAGGATGTAAAAATAAATAATTACTTCTTTTGTATTTCGTTTTTCTGTATTTGAGTTGTAATTTAGTTGAATATTAAAAAACCGAAAAATTATTTAGAGGTTATCCTTTCTACTGTCGCAGTCCTCTATGAAGGTGTCACTTTGGCATTATTTATTCTGCGGTCAAGCATACAAATAGTAAAACTACGTTGTAGAAGACTACGTAGCTTCAATAAGGATTGAAAATAGCTGTACTGCACGATCCTTAAATCTATGAACGGTGCGATTTTTGAATGGAATATCGATATTTCTATCGTCCTTTTAATTTTCAAAAATGACCAAACAATAATTATAAATAATCACATAGTTTATAACATAGTATGTAAATTAGAGATATTGAGTCGACTCTGCTATTCGTTGAAATAATATAGGGGCTACTACTAGATCTCAATGATATTGAAATATCGAAATTTTCGTTAACAGCCAGTAGTTAAGTTGTGTATACGTTATATATAGCATTAATTTAATAAAATCTTATATACTCGTATATGAATAACAGAAAATCAAATGACTGAACAGATCATCATAAATTATTGCAAAAGGCCACCACGATAATGTCAGCGTTTAAACAAAAACTTGAATAAATATCAGTATATTTGTTTACAAGCTATGATCCCACAGGCGCACATTCAAACTATTAACACCTCTTTTTTGCCTTGACGTTTAAAAAGTCAAAACAGCGTACAACTTTTCGTGCTGTCAAAATAGGAAAAAATAATTTATCTGTCATTTTGAGTCTATACTTAATAACCACTACATCGCTTCCGTGACATTAATAGTTCAGTTATCAACGCAGGTACTTATTTATATCGGGCATGAAAAAATAGTAAAATCTTATAATTTCTCCTTATCCGTATTATCGGCGAGTATAATGATTGTTAAACTCCACCTTTTGATGATACAACGAAATGTTACAAGTATAAACGTAACTTAAAGGTTCATATATTATAAACGACTTCTTAATGTTATAATATTCAAAACAGTATCTAACAAATCGTGGCTTCAGCGCAAATTTTCATAGAAATCTGCTGAATAGCTTTAAATGCATTTCCTTCAGAATACTCCCAAGTGCTTTAATATTATCTAAAATTCACTAGAAACAGCACTAAAGGCGAAGGTCGAAGGATCCGACTATCCATTACAGGACTTCTTTTTGCTAAGGTGTCTGCGCCGTCGGCACCAAATGTGAAACGCATTAATCAACCTTTTACCGTCGGTTAACGCCGGGTTACAAAGTTAAGTGTCTTCTTATCGCTTTTAAAATAAGACGTTAGATGTCAGTCTATTATAATGATCTATGTTTATACAAACAAATATATTATCTTAGTAGGGTTTTGGTGTAAACTAAAGATAGCCCAAATATCGAAATTAATTTTTTATTATAACTTAATGACTTATAATTTGTATTTCTGTGCTCAAGGCTTTTCACGTGTTGTATTTTCCATTATATATTAGGATAGGGTAGGCCCTATCCTATATCTTACAAGTTTCTTGGAATATGTATTAACGGTTATCAAAGTTTATAAAGTTAATATGTATTTTCTTAAAAGTATTGTATAGATACACATAACAATTTTGTAAATGATTTTTTTACCTTCTCTTTCATGATTTGAACAAAAAACCTCATGTTAACCCCTCCGCATTAAGCACAGAGTATTCACCAATAAATAATCGACAGATTTGAATGAGCTGAAATAAGTTTTTATTTCCTACGCACATAGTGAAAGTATTAATTATGACTGAATCATAACTGATAACGAAAATCTATTATCCAATAAACGAAATGCGTATAGTTTATATAATATTGTTTTACTCACGTGTTTGTATTAAATACACTACGTAATCGAAAAATTAATGATGCGTTGATCAGATATTAAACGAACGTTGAAATGTTTTGATAAAAAAGGCGCTATTGTTTATAAATATTTATAGATACGTCTAATTTAAATATATTGAAATTGAGAATACAATTAACTTCTTTTGACACATATTTCACTGTTACTTTAATCAAAAAAAAACAATTTTAAACAGATTTTTTTAAAATAGCCGTAAGCACGAAGAATAAGGTAGGTCAATAAGTGAAATCGAACAGTATTTATATTACTAGTAAAACTACTTCACTAAACGTTAACATAGGGTTCATTGGAATTACCAAATTAAGTAATCTATCGTTTATCTTAAAAAAATAAACTTATTCTTATTATGCATATAGATGTAAAACAAATCATTATATATTACATAGAAATTAATTACTGAAAATGACAAATCGGTCTTGATGCCAGACGTTTCATCAAAAGCTGCCTTACTTTGTGCAGTATTTTATTTATTTTTTAAACTAACTTGAAGCAAAGGTAAACGATGCTATACGAGTGTTAAGTCGTACTGCTAATGAAAAACTTGAGCTCAAACTTAAGATAAGGTGTTTAAGTAACTTTTAACATATTAAAAATTTTAACTTAAATACGTCATTACTTTAACTGTTAATTACATATTACTTAGCTTTTGGTGGAAATTAACAAAGCGTTTTCAAAATTAGCTAAAACAAATATTCACACAAATATATTATAAATTTTGTTTCTGTTATAAGTATCGGATAAACTTTTATGCTATATGTATACAATATCTTTTCATAGTAAACCGGTACACTATTCTTAATCAAATTAGTACCTACTACTTGAGGCTATTTTATAATATATCTACCTAGATATAAAAAATAATTTAACACAATAAAATATGTTTACACGTTTAGAAATTCAAATTGTGTAGAAACTAAACGCGGTGTGCTTGTAAATTTAATGAGTTTCACGGCACAGGAAATTAATTTTAAAATGTTTGCTACACGATGAACCGTACTTTATTGAGAGGAAACTGAATATAGTCCCTTATTTTATGTAAAAATGGGTTTCAATTATTCGTTTTAAAATTTAATGTTTTTAGAATAACTCAAGTAATAATAATACGAGCTTATAAAATAACTTTCAGTTTTGCAAAGTAGATGAAGTGATTTTAATAAAACTGATATAGCGTAAAGCGAAGACATAAATAATGTTTTTAAGTGTTGTATCATTACATTTGAGTGACGGAATATAAATATCGCTGGAGAAAGGAAATATTAAACCAAACAAATAAATACCACAATTGTATACCGATACATCGTTGTAATAAATCAAAAGCACCATTAATTATTGTACTCCAGCGAAATTATATCCTCTCCCAGTAAAAAGTGTGTATAAATTGTCCAGACGTTGATTAATAACCTGCAAACATATTGGAGTCATTTGCGATGTGTCGTATGGGCTTAAGACACTCCGCATATACCATAAACTTATTTGATTTGTCGGAAATCCGGAAGTAGCTTATGTTTTCAACAACCTATCTTCGTGATTTATTACGTAACTTACCGTTATAGCACCCAGTTAGATGAAAAATTTATTCTGAATGTTCTAAGTACACCTTGTTTGATTTTCTTCCACTTCAGTTTTATGAGTTCTCTTTATACTTATTGTTATTCTTTGCCCGAAGCAAAAAATATTGTACTTAAAATGGTCTTCCAAATTATATTTTCAGCTCCATGGCTAGATTAATATCGTATAATCCAGATTACAATTTTTATCAATTTTCTACATTGTCGCCCTGTGGTATATTATTTAATCCCCTATAAATAAGTGTGGATTTATTTTATTCAATATTTCATGCTCAAAATGTGCTATATAATATATTTTAATTATATTTTTAATACCCGTCACAAAAAGAAAGGTTTTATAATTTTCAAATATCTGTGTGCCTGACTGACGGTTTCTCAGTATAGCTACGGACCTGTAGCTCTTAAAAGAAAAAAGCGATTAATTTAAATTGATTTAGCAACTAAACTAAGTTTGTTGTGTCGCTGATTTGTCGTCACAAGTCGTTTAAAATTATACATTTTAGTCAATAAAGTTTTTCATCACAACCAGTAAATGCTCAAAATAGGCAATTTAATAAGCATATTCTCATAATTAGTTTGATTTTTATTTCCCTGCTTTCGATTTCCTCTACTTTCTTTAAAAGATTGCTTGTAAATCTTAGCACTGTACGTAGAAGCGTATATAATACATATATATATAGTAATAAATAAGATTAGTCCCAATGATTTGCGGTTCCGCGTTTCTCACGGGAATAAATCGTAACATCCAGAAGAAGGGGCAGGAATCTTATTAGTTATTTAAGCGCTCGTCAAAGGTTTGGCCCACAAGACCCAAATGGTTTGCTCTAACGGAACTAGTGTACCAGCATATGGGCATACTTTCTTTCTGACTACATACAACGTATATCATATATACTTACTGTTTCACATTATTTGAGATTCCACACTTTATTCGTGAAACAAAATCTTACCCGTATTTTAATATTACCCGCATAGTTTTAATAGTCAGCTACAGTGCAGTAAAAGTTTATAGTAGAAAGTATTATCTCAAGTAATAATTAAGAATAATATATGTCATAATTTTTTCCCCTTTTTTAAACGAAATAAATTAATTTATTGAACATTAAGGCTCAATTTTAGTCATTTGGATTTTATTTATTCATTAAAGACCACAAAATTGTATTGGAAAGATGTCTTCGGTTTTACATCTGAGATAACTATTTTTTGGGTATCTGAGATAAATTTTATGTGTAGCGTTTTGTAAAAAAAAAAACGCTGGTACCGTATTGTATTTCCCTTGCTTCTTGTCCTATATAACTACTAACAAGCAAAACCTAAGTTCACTGCTTATTAAACCATTCATTTTTCACAAAAGAAAAGCCTCGAAAAGCGGCTCCTTACGAAGTTCGAGGAACTCATAAGCTCGCGTTTCATTATAACAAAATACAAATATAATTTACGTAATTTATTGACGTTTATTTTTCAATTTGTTTCCCGTACAAGGTTGTTGGTAGGGAGGAAAGTTTCGAAGTTTAAAGTGATTTGGTGAGCTGATACAGACGGTAGTGCTTAAAGGTTTTACAAAATTAACAGTTTTACCAACCTGCAACTACGTTATCTTTACATTTGAAACGTCTGTTGATTTAACTGAAAGTAATTTTGCTGATCTAATATATATTGAGTTGTATTAATTTGTTTACTGTTCTACAAACAAAGTACTTGTAAAAAGAGTGCAAACTGAGTTCTACTTAATTAACATAAGTAACATAAGTAGCTACTAAGGGTATTAAAATCTGCTATATCATATATAATCTATACTACATATCGCTGGAAAAATCTACAAATTTTGTAATAACGATTTCAATAAAATTTCTCTTTCAGATAGTATTTACTTCAACAACTCGAATGATATTTATATCATCGCTAAATACAGGGTGTTGTTGGACTGCTCCCGAAAATGAAAACGGGTGATAGTAGTTATGACACCTTTGATAATGGGATGGAAAAAAATTCGATCCTGACTATAAAAAAGTCATATTTTTAAAACGTTTTTTAAAGTTATTTACGCTCCAACATGTTTGTACAGCTAAAGAAAAATGATAACTTCATAAAAAATACTGAAAAAAAACCAGCAATGCAACGTAAACTAGAGTTTTTAAATTCCACAAAAGGACTAGTCAGTACGCATAATTAAGCTCATAATATAAAAATTGGAAATAACTAACACTTTCTTGATTGATGGATATAATTAACGTATCTTCAATGACGGCTTCAGTCTCCCGCACGGAAAGAGGTTTGTTTTGGCGAATTTCTAGCTAGATGTAAGCGCGGGCTACTCAAAGACGTCCGTTCATACGACTTGACCAGACCATCAACTGTTTTTGATTTGCGTTTTACTACTGGTTTTTTTTTCAGTATATTTTTATGAAGTTATCGTTTCATTTAGCTGTACAAATATGGTGGAGTGTAAATAACTCTAAAAAACGTTCTAAAAATATGACTTTTTTTATAGTCAGGACCGAATTTTTTTCCGTCCCATCATCAAAGGTGTCATAACTACTATCAGCCGTTTTCGTCTTCGGAAGCAGTCCTCAAACGCCCTGTATTTATACTCGTAGTTAGCACGGAACCATTGTATTACCAGGTATCTACCAAAAATAGACACACTCTCATTATAATGCAATAACACTACGGTGGTTTCATTTCGTCATATGTTATTCAAAATTTCCGAGATACATGAATATTGAATGCAGGCCTCTGGTTGCTCTTAGGTCCCTGTCTGGTATTTCATTACGTATTCTAGGGTCCTTGAAGTTAGCTTACAAACGGTTACACAATTGAACAATCATACTGCTTTGAAACTAATTATGTTGCAACATTTATACTTAAAACATGTTACATGGTTTAATTTGACATGCGAAAAAATACTCAAATAATATGTAAAATTACAAAAAAATGCCTTATTAAAATCTAATACATGTATGATCTTGGTCATTAAAATTTCTATAAAACTTTTTTAACAGTATGTTAAGATTAACTGAAATAAAATCGGCCTTCCGGAAATAAGTTCCTTGATCCATCACCGGACATCATTAATATTACACATACATAATAAAAAGTGCAACATGAATATATTTTTGTATAATCGTACATATTCAAACAATACCTAATATTGAATCGTAGTAATAAGACTTAGGCTAAACTTTTTATGTACTATTTTATGTTTACACTGTAAACACCGAATAAATAAAGAAAAGGAGGAGGAAGCCGACACGAAACGTATCAAATAGCGTCTCTAG
>JAOSYY010000016.1:5370117-5407011 GCA_025727935.1 Hebomoia glaucippe
GCCGAGAAGGTCAAGCTCAGCAAATACTTGGACTTGGCGCACGAGATGACCGCTTTGTGAGATGTGGATTCTCATAGAGAAGAGTCTTGACTAACATCTAAAGAGTCTCTCCTGGATAGTTAGATCAAGGGACAGATGCAAAAGGCAGTACTCCTGGACACAGCACGTATTGTCAGACAGTTTCTTTCTCTGCAGTCCTAACCATCGGTAGCTTGGACCAAGCTCCGCTGCTGGGTGGTCTTCCAGATTAGGTATTTTATACTATTGTTATTTATGTATTTTAGTTTTATATCTATTTTATAAAAAACCTATAATAGTAAAACCTCAAATAGTAATTCTTGAATTATATTTTTAAACCGATTTAATTATCGTAGTCCCCAAGAACTTGAAGATTTACATAGACAAAGGTCAGACCTATCGGCCGAGTGTTAGCAAAATCTAATTAAACTAAATATCAAATGTTCAACTAAATATAGACATTCAAAGATTTATAACCAAGAACGCACAACGCCATTAAAGAGCAAAGCAATATTTCTTCTGTTGCCAGTAACCATCGAGTTTTGTTTGTTTCTTGTCTCGGTCTATTGCCTGCGCTTTGGAAATAAAACCATATTCATAATATTCAAAAGAAAAATAATTCAATTCAAAGTACAGAGAACATATTACTGATTGGTATAAATATTCCATGAATATAAAAGGCATGGGTTTCAAGTCTTTTTCTAGTCTTTTCATAATTTTATCGAAATAGGGGTAAAATAGAAGAGAAATATATTTCTACCCCTGTCATTTATTTTCTATATACGTACGAGTATATCATTTAACCACATCATTCTTTATGAAAAATGTGATCCAATACATTCTTCGAACTAGTGATTACATTTTAATTTCAATAATGTTGATATTTAAGTAATTGAAGGGAGGGTGTCATATAAAATAGTTACGAAAAAAGTTAAAGTTACCGTAACTTTTTGTTATTAGTTGTTTACAGTTTTGACTACGAATACTTAGATGCCTATTTTAAAACTGCAGTCCTTGAAAAAGTAAATTATCACAGTTCAATTATAATCACAATTTTATCTATAAGATAAAACGTCCACTGGTCCTTCCAAACAATTGAGGCCATAACAATTTCGTCACGTATTTCACAAAGCAATTAATTTTCCCCCCGTTTCAGTTAAAAGTAAAAACTTTATTCAGCAAATGGACCGCACGAATGATCCTCCGTTAAACACATTTTGTTATTACGTTTTGTAAATAATGAACACGTCTAGAAAAATCACCTTGAAACTTGTCGATAATCTTTATTTTCAATAAGTAAAATAATGTAGAACTAGAAATATCAAGCATTAATGAAAAACATAGTCTAATGAAAGCGTGCCAAAAACATTTTTAAATTTCCATGTTTTTATTTGTTAATGAATTTAAAAATTCTTACGTAACTTTTATATCCATAGATTCTCGAAGCTATTTTTATTAATTGTACTGTGTAAAATCTTTCCAATTAGCGTCACTAATTGGACAAAGTTGTCAAAAACGTGTTCGTCGATATGCAGCTTTATTTCTATTATAAATTCGAGAATTGGTCGTGTGGCTTATCTTAATAGCGGAGAAGAAATAATATGTTTCATTGAGAAATATTTTTTTTAAAGTGAGCATGTAATAAGTAAGGCTTCGGTTCCCTGTTGAACTGAAACGGTTTTATTATAGCCCTTCTCAAGCTCAGACTTAAAACTTCAGTTATAAGGTTCTTATCCCTAGAGCAAACACTATATCAAATAAATTAATAGAACTAGAATTTGATATTAATAAATAGGAAATCATAATTATACTTAATATTTCAACAATTATTAATAACTAAAACGTTTCGATTACGTACGAAGGCTCAAGAGCGTATGATTGTACTGTGTGAAAAAATTCATAACAAAAGTCTGAGTATGACGGATGAAAGAAGAAAACTGAAAATATATAGACCATATATTGCGCTAAGCGATCCTTCTTTCGCAAAGTCTAATTCAACTTATTTAAAATTGTTTCATCACATTCATTTTTTTCCACATTATGTTTTTTGTTGTTTGTTGTGTGAATGTAGAAAAAAGAAAAACAAAAGACATGTACAGCGTTTTTTCTTGGAGGTCGGTCTGGACCCTATTTTGTTTTAGTTTTGTACTTTTTATTGTTAACCCACTGTGTAAATTAAATAAATAAATGAAGATGATATTTTTTTTTTAAATTACATTTTAGATTTTACCTAAATTTACTGGTCTTCTAAAACTGTTATTAAACTTGCATGTGTGAGCTTTAGTTTTGTCTGACGCAATGAAAATGATATAATCCAACGATATTAGAGTTCTGCTCTTGTACAATGTACGACGTGCTAGAAGCCAATCATAATGCGATCGTTTCGTATGTTTGCACACCAACGAGCGGTTATTCGATTAACGAGTTACATTGTGCAAGATTAATTTATTAAAAAAATATTACAATATAACGGTGCAAAATACTTTCGAATAGTTGTATGTTTGATTTTTTTTTTATAAATTATTCAGATACTTTGACTGTATGTACATTATATTCTAAACCTTAATACCGCCGACCGAGTGCTATGCAGTACAGATTGCACAAGCAGTCCGTACTTTAATATTGATATTAATCTTATTTAAATTGAATTGAAATATTTATTTATATATTATAAAGTTTACCTACGTGTGACGTGACTATGTTATTTATGCATTAATATTAAGAATTTATTGATAAGTATTGGCTGTCTAACTAATATAAATCCACGTCTTGATGATATGTGTTAGTGATGCAAATAGATTGTGTTTTAATAATTGTCTGTCATTCTAATATTCTAATATTTCGTTACATTTTATATTTTCAAATAAACAAAAAATTGCCGTCTAATTTTGTAGATTCATTATAATAGACAATTCAGTCTACTTAATAAATAAATATTTTGGTAAATAGAACACAGACTAACCACACGCGTATAGCACGCACAAATAATAATAAGAAATAAATTGAACGTCTATTTAGGGTCATTGTCGGCGGTAGATAAGCGAGTAAGCATCAATTAGTCTACTGTTAACTGGCTGAATTTTGGTACTGAAAATAGTCTATCGTCAGAATGTGGTCCATAAGTAAAATCCATTGGGTATACTGAAATTTTAAACACTACTTTAACTTGAGTTATATATAACAGAATTTTACAGAAATATTTACATAAGTCGCAAAAACTTTAATATTACTCTGATTCTTTTAGTTAACTTCAAATAAAAGAATCAGAGTAATATTAAAGTTGCATGCTATTGTTTTATCTTTATTTTGCTTTTATTTCTTAAAATAAAGACCTCAGTGTCTGAAAATATTAAACTTATAAAATTATTGATTGCTCATGGCTATATCTTTTACTTCAAAATACATCTAAGCGCTTAAAACATGTTAATAGATTATATGATTTTAAATGATAATTATTTACAGACATCAAACGACCTTTGTTGTAATATAATCTGTAGTATTACACCAATTATATCTTTGAAATGTTAATAGTCCTTATTTCAAGATATGTACAGATAGTTTTCTTTTTAATCGCAGCAATCGAATAGTCATTAAAAAGAAATTTCATGTTCAATAATTGGTGCATTGTCAAACATATGGCCAAGTTCTCACTGTAATAAAAACACATTTTTTCAACAAAGCAAGTGTAAACGATTATTTCTTATATAAACACTCACAAACAAAAGATAGCTTTATAAGCCACATATAATACGAGTCGCACCCTCGCGGAATCCTTTAAATCCAAATATATATTTTTAGAGTTAGGGGCTGTACTTAATTTGTAACAAATAAGACTAAAAGTCATTTTGTAAAAAAACTTAGGCTTTTCAGTGGTTTATAATACTTTATTGAACTTTTTTCATTGAAAGTTTATATTTAAATAAAACATCTTTGAGGGTTTACAAAGTATACTAGTATGTGTTATTAAAGATGGAAATATGTGTTTGTATTATTTAGAATTGAGTTTGTAGTGACTTAACTAGTTTTCCATGTTATGTTATAAAAAATTTCAATTTTTTCTCTTCATAGGTTAAATCTTCCACGACACGAATTTTATGTCCCATAAAAGCTATTGACCTTTATAAGTTATCGATAAAGGTCAGCTTCAATTAACAACACATGCTGCGTAGCTGTGAGCTTAAAATGTTTAGTCTTATTTAAAAAATCTTCCTAGATTTAGGCCTCATTATTACGGCTACTCGTAACTTAATTTAAATAATTTAACAATATAGCTATTATGTATACCATCGCAGCGAAAAACTGGTCTGCGTAGAAAATAAGTAAAGTTGCGGGCGGTAGTTATTTGAATGTGGGATAATTGATTGACTAAAAATAACCTGAATGAAATTAATCTGATTTTTATTAAACAAAGAACGTAATGGTAACTAATATGCCATACTAAAATTGTTATTTATGTGTCCACTAGCGTTTGAAATCACAAATTCGAAATTGTTTATGAGAGCACGAAACGTTTTTGTTAATCTATAATATAGTAAAAATTTATCTGGTCGATGTCTGTATATTGGAGATATTGGAGAAAACCTATAATTAGGGGATTTTATTAACGTAATAGAACGAAAAAAAATTTTTGTCTTTTTATGTGTATATAGTGTTTGTTTTACTTCAATCGGTTTAAAAAAAAAAGTTATAGTTATTTACATAAAAGATATTGAATAAACGTTGGACAACACGCTATAAAATAACTGTTAAAGTACATTGGCTGAAAGATAATCAACAATACATTATGGCGTATAATTATGTATTATGAATAAATAATTATATTAAGTAAGATAAAAAGTGGACAGTTTCGATTAGTATATCTTGCAATGTAAGTTGGCCTTAGATCTGTATGATGATTAGAATTCAGCCTAGGCTGTCCGTGCATCGGTTACACAAACATAAATGCTTATTTTAATTTATATATTCTATACATATAATAAATCAGTACATATCATGTGTCTATACATGCAATGAATTTTTGCAAAAATAATATAATACTCGATTAGAAGAGGTCTACGAAATAGACTTGAATGCGAGCGTAGTTGCTGGTGGAACTAGTTATAAGTTTTATCATTATTTACCTAAAGTCGTTACTTTAAGACGCTAAATTAAAATTATTCGCTGAATAAGATTGCTTCGGCAGTTTTTTTAATAATATAACCATGATATATACCATAACGTGTAATTTACTAATTGCTATCCACTATCGGAATGGCCATTTAAATTATCCGAACAGGAACTGTTTCTCTGTATTTTCGCCTATTAAATTTGTTTTGAAACTTGTAAATGATTAATTACACAGAAACTAAGTATTAAATAAAATGCTTCAGCTGCACAATAAGGCTCGCAGCTTTTATGAAAGTTTCACTTTGTTGAGACAAGAATTAGGAGTCGATAATTAATATTTTTTTGTCATTGTTATTACGAATTGGCGTGAAACTCGAGAAATACATATTTCACTAATTGGAAATTTCTTCAACTTTTCATAACGATACCTTCATAGATTTTACAAAATTATGCCAAACATTTTTAAATTAAGGATAATATTCAGTTTTAAAATTTTAATGTTAGCAGTCTGTAGGTAACTCTCAAATATACCAATTTTTCAATCAGAAATATAATATCTCATAAATAAGTATCTTTCATGTACAACTCTGTATGCATAATTTAATTATTTGAAAGATTATTCCATGACGATTTCCCTGCATATATAACAGAATATCAATATTTATCAGTATAGTATAAATAACCCATCTTTTCCTACATATAAAACAGTTGGGTACTACTGGGAATAGGGATTTTAAGGATCTATTCTTTATTTTATTTCTGACTAAATTGCGATATTTTCCGAAGATATTACGTCGGTGAGAGAATTTAAGTATATATCTCTATAACATTTCAATTCTATTTGGCTATATAAATAATGTGAATAATCAAACAATATGAATTAATAGGGACAAAAGAACAAATACAATCACTGACACTTTTTATAGCCATTATACCCTTATAGCCCTTACGCACGGCTACGAAAGTCACGGTGAATCACTAGTATACTAATATAAATCTGAAAACTTATGGTGTACTTAAACATGACGAAGGAGTATTTGATTTATGGCAGCAATGTTGGAGTTTGAAGCTGAGAATTTAGTCTAGAGAGCATAGAACCTGTTTAACTCGGCCCTGTGAGGCTGCTACTTGCCGGAAGTTATCCTAATGGTACAAGACGCTAGATAAACACGTATTATACACTTAATCTTTATACATAAATAATAACTTTTTTAAGACTATTGTCTTTTTTGAGATTTTTTTTTAAAATAAATTAAGATATGCGATCACTGATGGAGATAAAACGCTGGTACAGCATAAATCTTTTATAAATCTATTTTTATAGAAGACTGAAAAGAAAAAAACTTTACTACAACATCCAGCTGTTAGAATATTGATTACCTTTGCTTTTAAAAGATAAGGTAATGAATTTATTTTCTATTTTTAGATCAATTATTTTAAAACACTTACTGCTCACAATGTTACATATTCTTAATCATACCCCATACATGGCCACGTGTTAGTGTTAGAATGAAAGATGAATGCTGTGGACGTGCCTAAATTTTTCAGTTGAAACTGTCCGCCAGAAAATAAAATTCTTTGTTGGCTCTGTAATAAATGCAATAAAATGTTTCTAAAGTACTCTGGTCCTGTATCTCTCATTGCTGACAATTTTTACTTTAAAATGCATGTTGTGCTGTCGGGTTGATGGCTACGGTTTCTATAGAAGATTTAATAACTGGAGCTAAATCGTAAAATTTTAGATATTCCATTTTTTACAAAAAAGATTTGAATAATAATATCATACATATTTAATTTGTCATAAATAATGTCACAAAAATCGATTAAATATATTTTAGTTAATTTGTTTAGTACTGTTTTTAACATATGTGCAAAATATTGCTACGAGATGTAAATTATGTGATGCATAATCAAAACGTAACTAAAAATTAAAAAAGAAAATTTAACAAAACTTATCTTGTTACTTATAGCTTCCGAAAAAAAACTCAACTACTGATATCAATTAGTTCTATAGAGTTTAATGTTACTGTGTAATTGTAAATAGCCTGTTCACAAATTATAATCACACAGTAACATCGAACTATTGTAACCAATCAACAAAAAGCAGGGTAGTTGAAACCAAATAATAAAAAATTTCAAACAGCAAATTGCAGAGCATCTGTTTTGTCTCACAAACGTAAGATCAGCATTTGTGCTCGAATACAAGCTGCAGAAATGTTTACAGTGTCAACAGTTCCTATTGAAAACTTCTAGCGTTTTAAACATATACAGAAACACCTTTCAAAATGATATAAACATTTTTATTATTCTGGTCCTTTTTCTATCATCGTAGTCTTTAGACTGATTAGACTGATGATAGAATGATTATCTAAGGCTAATATGACTGACGATTAGACAATTTGTTTACGTATCATAAAGAACTAGATAAGACATTTTGTATATAATTCTGTGCTCTTTTTTGTTGCAGTTTATAATTTAAAAAGAGTAACTCAATTTTTACTGAGTGTAAAATGTTTATATTATCCACGAATACTTTATTTGTACTTTCGATAATTTTCGAGTAGTGTACTCAATAAGATATCAAAATTCACATCAAAATACAAGTCCTGCTATATATGGAAAAACAATAAAAGAGAATTATTCATTGTATAAATATGTAGTCATTAAGGAATTTATGTTGTTCTCTAACTCGTATTTTATGGTATTTATGAAACGTACATTTTATACTAAAGTAAAGTATAAGATAACAAATAATCCTTACTCATACTACTGTCTTCTATAAATACAATACGTGTTTCCGAAACAAAATTACATTTACTCAAGATGTAGAATGACAGCAATAATAATTATTTTCAAGTGTGTATTAAACATTCGTAGCACCGATTCGTAGTACTGCTACGAAAACACTAAGACGCAATGCTGAAGTGATGTATATCGTAGCAATATAACTGATAATATAAATATAATCTTAATTATACTCAAAATAAAAATTACATAAATTGTGAATAATGAACATTATAGACTAACTGTTTTGTTAGAAAACGGAAAATACAAAAGTATTTTTAATTAACAAGATTTATATCAATAACTTCAATAATAAAATATCTTTTATTACCAAGCCCAATATTTAAAAAAATCATGATATTATAAACTACACCTAAATTTAGTCTGTTATTGTCCATTGGAAAGAGGATGTTCGCGTATATGTCATCAATAAACAATAAATAGTCATACATTAAGTAAATTGGAGTAAGCTAGTATTATATGCTTAATCCATCCATAAGTTCTGTTACAAATGAAAATGCAGTTTTTTTCAAATGAAGTAATATAAAGTTATTAAAATGTGTGCCTACACATTTATTATCGTCTCAGCAAAAAATAAAAAAAAATATTCTATTCGAAATGGCCACCTTTGGCTTTTATACAGGTCTTTAATATGTTTGGCCACGAATCTAAGGATTTACGCACTGTTTCCAAGGGAGCCAACGCCACTATTTGCTCCAAAAATTTTTAAGAGACTCAATATCATCGTGTCGTTTAGAGCAGGCCATGTCTTCTAAAACTAACCATAATTTGAATTATAAAGGGTTGAAGACTGACCTAGATGAGGGCCAGTTTTTAATCTTATAAAGCCCGGAACGTTGACTTTAAGGCAGGCTTGACTTGTTCGAGCCTTGTGGTCAGGTGGCAGCGCCTGTTGGAAAGTCTACGGTATATTTTAAAGAGTTTTGCTGAGAGGTTTCACTCATGATTCAAGACTGCGTCTTGATACACTTGGCTGAAGATTTCACTCCTTTTTATTGTAGTATTTTTTTTTTATTGTAGTATTATTTAATCGTGAATATTTTGTCATCGGTAAAAAAGATAATTCTTTGCCTTTCAACCACGTATCACGACAGAAGACCTTTTGATCAATCCACTCTTTTAAATTGTAAAGATTGATTTAGGGCATGTCCTGTATATAGGTGATAAGAACCGAGGTTCAGGTCTTGTTTTATAGGACATGGAGTCCTAGCGGTAATCTTCATTTCTCGCGATAAGTTTTTTTGCTTCCTAATAGGATTTCAACGAATTCTAGCTTTAACAGCATTAACAGCCTTTGTAGTTCTAACAAAACGTTGCCGCCTCGATCTTTTCTGATCTTCGACAGACGAAAAGTTGTTGTATCTGTTGATATAACGATATACGAACATACGGCTGATACCAAGCTTTTGAAGTATTTGGAATATGATCGACAACTCCATACCCATTTTGTGCAAAGCGATCACTGCAATCCTATTTTATTTAACCCCCCATTCCATGTTGTAGTTTGTTAATGAACACGAAAAAATATTTCAAATGGCGCATAATCGAAATAAGTTTTTAAAATTATTTTAAAAACTTTACGTGTTTCAATTTCAAAATAATTAAATAGTTGAAAGAAAGAAAAGTATTAAGTAATAGTATGGGGCCAGACTAGTTATGTATAAAATTATTAATACAATGCTATCCCTTAATTAGCGATGTATTTATAAGTAAATATAATAAATTACAGCTAATGTAATTTTTTAAATTTTTTGTGGGAAGCAGATGCTATGCTGAGAAAGAATTATTCTAGAGTATTGTTCGGAGCTTTTCTATTTACATCGAATATTAAGGAAAACTTTCTAATGCTTCAGTAAGAGTAATAACTGCTCGTTGCTACGCTCCAATATATTTCAATAGTAATGAAGCCATACTATCGATACAGCAGTCTTTTTCATTTCAGTTTCATTATTAATAAGAACTTGTGGAAATATTTTCGCAAATTTCCATGCCAATATTTTCTTTATATGGAATATTAGTGATCGGTTTGAAATTTATAATATTAATGAAAGGTAACACGCTACTTCACCCACATTAATCTTTCGTAAACGCAGTGATGGTGATGGTAGGGGTGGTGATGAAGATGTTGATGTAACTCATTTATATTACGTGCAATACTATCAATGTACCAATGACATTACCATTGTAACCATTTCAGCCGTTTTGGTCTTTACCCAGAAAAAACAGACATACAAAAAAAGGTTTTTATTATATGTATGAAAGTACCGGATATACTTTCCATATGCATTGAAAATATACCTGTTATTTTAATATTACTATACATCATTTTAAGGGCTCTGTAACCGGTTGGGTTAAGCAACCGCGATGCCAAAGCACCGGGTTCGAGTCCCGGTTGAAAGGCATTTGTATTCAAAATATGTAATTCGTGTTATGCCTTAAGGATGGGCTGCTTATGGCCGGACAAGTGGCAAAAACACAGGCAATTTGAGTATAAAATGTGGTGGGAGGAACTCCTAATAATTTATAAGTGTTGTCCGGGTTATGTACCACCGTTCATAGATGGGAAAGTCATGAAGTGCTATGCCCGTTTGATTTCAGTCTATGAATCTCCGAATACTCGAAATAAAAATAGATAAGACCCGAAGCGAAACGTGACAACGTGAAAAATGCCGTAATATCAATGGCCTTTAGGTCGGCAGCGCGGCTTTTAGATCTTGGAGGTGTCCATGGGCGACAGGAATCGCTTAATATAAGTGAACTGTATGCTCGTTTGCCTTGGTATCGTATTAAAAAAAATTGAATCCATCCGTAAATATCGAAAGACAATTAAAAAGTACAGAATTTTTGAGAATACAGGAATTTTAATTTACAATTAAATATACTTAATTAAATTAAAGTTTCTTAAACCTTGGCCCCGATCAAGATAAAGCTTCTAAATAAAATTAACAAAGTTCTTTTTCTATTAGATACCAATCCTGTCATTACTTTTTGCAATAAGTTTTTATCAAGTAAACTTAATTAGAAACAGATAGAGATCTAAATTTAATTTAGCCACTTAAGAGCGAGGATTACCAATAGAATATATTACCAGGGAAACTCAATTAGGTCCTTGACAGTTTTAAAACTGCCAATAAAGTCTAATATTGTGGCGTTTTAAATGATTTTAAATAATTTCAATTATGTATTAACATATATTTTTAAAATGGCTTAAATTTTTGGTATAATATGAAAAATTTAAGATCAAAATCGGCGAGAAAAATATAGCCATTTCTTGAACAGTCCATTATTTCAGCCTAAATTTTTCTGAATAGTTTGAAAAAAGATGTTTTCGTTTCAATATAAAATTAATTGTATGGATATTTATTGACTATTGTTAGGTGGTTTCAATAATTATATTTTTTAGTTTACTTTTATATATTAAAAGATGTGTTAAACAAAGACAAGTCAGATTTATTAATATAGAAAAAATATTGAAGAGTTAATACAATATTATTTGTAAAAGTTAAATTGAGTTTAACTGTCGGAAAATCCACGCTTAAATGTTATATGGACAATGGTAACCCTAGGATTTAATTTAAATAGTAGTTCAGGATAAGTTTGTCGTGTAGTATAAAAACTGGCTTTAATACGGTGAAATACACAGCATCCGTCAGTGCTCAGTGCGGTCCGTATATTCATTACTCAGCCGGATTTAACTCAACGTGTTACACTGACGCCATTTTATCTATTCGGATTAATGAAATTGAAACCCGCCTGAAGATAACTCCAAAATAAAACTGCAACTCAAACTCTATGAACATAAAATATATGAAAGTATTATACGAAGTCCTGTTTCCGATTTATGGGTTTCCGCCGTCACAATAACTTTTTTAATAATTTTATACATAAAAATGGGTTCTTATAACGTGTTTCAAAAAACCTACGAATATATGCTGTCATTATAAAAGTTCACCTAGGAATTATAAGAATAATTTATTCTAATTAGTTATTGAAATTAAAATTGATCATCATCATGAAATTGGATGACATTTTAGAGCTTTCAAGAATATAATCTCTTATAAGTATCAGAAACCATAAATATGTGAGCTACGTTTACAAATGCCAATACAAAATACACAAAATACTAATATTAAGTACACTTTATGTACTGTCAGTTGTATGGTATGTCATGCCTGTTCCATAAAAATATGGAACAAGAAGCTTCCTAACAAGCAACATCTATGTACAAAGGACCCGCTGCAAAATTTCCAGCTACTTTAAAAGCATTTTAAAAATTTTCCATGAATGCAGCATCTTCAAACAGCTGACACAGCCTGTCTAAACGAAAGGCGAAACTAGAACCTACAACTAAGTGAGTTAACTTATGTGAATGATAAAATGACATTGGATTTGAATTTTAAAATATTGAATATTTCGAAACTTTGAATATGAAATGTAATGCTTACCGTTTGACACCTAAAATATTTTATAAATAAGTATAACGAAATATAGTTTACTAACTGTATAGTTATTTAAAACTATTTTCATAACGTTATTTGAATTTAAATGTACTATTCGGCACATCAAAAATTTAGAAAAGTATTTTGTTAAAATATTACAAAGTCCAAACATCGTAATAATATATCTACACAGAGCTTGGGCCAAGTTCCGCTGCTGGTGGTTTTCCAGATTAGGTTTTTTATACTATTTTTATTTTTGTATTTACGTTTTTGTATCTGTTTACTTTTATATCTGTTTTATAATAAACTTATTTAGAAATGAAATATATGAGAGAATATTAATCTGTCTACACAGAAATCACTTCTAATTCTCGTATTAAAAAAAATTGCACATCGAAGGATGAGCTTTCGTTTGAGTTGTAAATTTTAGTTACTAATAAAGGTGTCCACTGAGGTTCTTGTGATTTCTAAACACTTTTGTCAAGAATGTTATATACGATCTTTATCTTATGTAATATATTATGTACTATAAATATAAAAAAATCAAACAATCAATATTCTAGCAAAGTAAGACTTGAGATCAAAAGCTACTTTAATATTTTGTGCTGCTTAAGGTATATTAAAATATTTGACGAAGACATTCTCTTTTTAAGAATAATTGAAAAATTTAAAATAACAGTCATTGTAATAACCTCTATATTGAAGTTTCACATGTATTTTTTCTCCAAACGTAGTTAAATCTTCTATTAAAATTTACATTTTATATAAACATCCGCAGTGGTGAGTAACATTTGACTTGCATGCATTACGAAGTGCATCGCCAGGGGTAAGCAAAAATGACAGCCAGTAAGACTTATTCTCATATTTCTTTAAAGTTTTACAAACGCTTTCTTTGAACACCTAATAGCATGTTCGAGATAAAAGCTTGGAAGGCTTAAAAGTGTTTTATAATCGTAGTAAGAAATAATAATAACATCTGAATTACCGTATAGATGCATGACAACTATATGCTTTTAAGAATAATATTTAGATGTTTATCATACGTAAATAGAAAAATATATATCAGGACAAATTTATTCACGTCACAGTATTTAAATAAATAAGCATTATAGCATATTTCGGTCTGCTAAGACTTTTATAATCATTTAAATGTTTATTGATACACCTCTTATATATTTTTCTAGACATGTTTACCGAAAATTTTTCAATCTTGACATTATTATATCAGCCATATATAGAGGTAACACTTTGTACGACAAACACGTTACACGCTTAAATATATTTTTTACTCCAAGTAAAATTGCAAAAACCAAAATTATACAAGTATCAATATTTATTTTTTATCCATAATACATCAAATTATACAGAAGAAAGCTGAAATACAACATTGCTACAAAATATGGTAATTAATAGTCAAAACTGTTAAATACAGTCTACTATGGTTATGGTTCATCTTAAGAACAATACTGGCTAGAAACTTCGAATGAAAACCGTAAGTATTGTAACATATTGACATATGTAACAAAACATATATTATTATTCTCGCTACAAATACCCACGGGGTTAATCATCCTTTGAAGCTTAGTTACCCAGTAGCATTGTGGTTAAAATAGAAAATGCGATGCTCAAATAATATCTCAGCAAAAGATGCACATTTGTTTCATGTTTGTGACTATATACTGTTTATTTGGAACTTCTATTTACATACAAAGTGCGACAGCAATGGCGGAGGCTTGTTTACGAGTTTCATTATATCGTATTACACGACTTAATTAAAACGAAGGACAAACTCATTATCTTCAGATGTGACGATTTATGCCTTGTTGTGTCAGTATTTTTCAAAAATTGTATATAATTATGATGTTTATATTAAGGTCTTGACATTTAATTTTGCAATGACGTTACAGTAAATAGAAATAATCTTAAAACGGAATAAAATTTTATTTCTCACATTTTTTTAGTAAAATATTATCGCTGATATTATTACTATAAATATCCACTATTCCCTAGAAGTGTTGAACTTTAATTACATAATATTTAAATTTACTTTTTTAAAATCTACTTTTTATTTATTAAAATTAAATATATTAAACCATGTACATTTCTTAAACTATTTTGTAATATTTTCCACAATATGTTGTATTTTAGTCATTGTTATTCTTGAAATACTTCAATAGTCAATCGAGGAAGTATATTTTTTATAATGATTTGCAATCAATACAATGGTCAAATTGTGTATCAATTAACGTCATGTGTTCCATTTTCGGTAAAAATAGTTTTACAAAATTTAAGTTATTAACATATGACATATGAAAACCATGTATCCTGCATGTGTAGACACACACACACACACACACACATAAATATATATATATATGTGTGTGTGTGTGCGAGTGTGTGTGTGTGTGTGAGTGAGTGTTAATTGTTTTTAATTATTAGATTAATTTTGAATATGCTATTTATTACCTTACTAAGCTTGCTTGTAAAGTAACTAAGCAATTCAAATTATATGGAAGACGTAATCTTTCTCAATAGCTAGTATTTTAATAAAACTGAGAGGGATCTTATAAAAAATGAATGATATATGAGGTCATAATGCCTTCACGTCCAGCCTACGTGTTGAATTTATGAGAATATTATTTTTTAATAAGATTCTTCTTAAAATAATTGTGGTTAAAGAATTTACGGTATTTCATAATGAAATGTATTATCTGATTCAGACAAAACAAATAGTTTCTAGAGCAAAAACAAATTTGGTTAAAAATTAGAATACAAAAAACATAATATATTTACTATATGTTGTTTATACAATAGAATATAAATATATTACCGTGATTAGACCTATTCTCTATTTTATTAAGTCTCTTCTATATGTTTGATACCAAAAAAAATCGGATTTGTTTCTTAAATTTAAAATTCTAACTAAGGTGAACAATTAAAAAGATATTGCAAATAATAGTTATAATCAAGAGCTATATCGTTTTGCATGAATATTCACCCTAGAACATACTAATGGCTCAGAAAAATAAATGTACATTTTATTCTCGACTATTATTACAAATCATCAAAGATTAAGCTCATTTAATGAGTACAACGACAATACGTACTCGTACGAGTCAGTTTCCACGCAGTTTTTAGGTCGAGAGTAGGAAGTATACTAGTTGCAGTTCAGCTAATGCACCGATCATATGCACAATGAGACTGAATGTTACTCGCGTCAACAATAGTGCATTTAAATCGCAAACAGCCGTATTTAAATATGTTTCGAGAGATATTATATGAGTTACTTTGTTGTGCTAATATTTAGTAGAAATGCACAATTTGGACCAAACGCACGAAGAGTTTGAGGTATAATATACGAATATATTTATATTTATTTATTAATAGGAATATTAGAATATTAATTTGATTATAAAAAAAGAATAATACTTGCGCAGTGAAGTGACATAGAGAAGTAATAGATACAAAAAACATATAAACGTCCCACACTACACGGTTGCGTTATATAATTACTAATAATATTAAGTTACGAAATTTATTACCCTAACGGGTACCGAATACAATGGAATTTTTTCTACTTAAAACTGACTAAAATCTAACTTAAAAGCATCGCTTACTAAAAAAAACAAAACTAGAATACCAAAAATAGTATATCGAGATAGCATTGGGTCATCCGTAGACGGCACATATAATGCAATACAACGCAATACAAATAAATAACGATTTGACATATATTGGTCATGTAAAGCAACCGATTAAATATAATGTTTGTAGTACAGTTTCAGTAAGAAAACAATTTATTTCTCATCTTGACTTCATTATTAGATGTTTGTTTTTCATTTGGTGTATGATTGGTATCTTTCATTTTAACATGTAATTATTTTACTGGTATTAGCTGTCATTTTCAATTTAACGTCTTAGTATATACATAAATATATAAAAAGACATTATTCCGTTTCTCAATGATAGGATTGAATTTAATATCACAAAATAGATGTCATTAAATTTAATATGCACGGCTTATTATTACGATTTAAAACTATGATAATGCCTTTATATATTACGATAGTTCTCAGACCTCAAAAATTTACTGCAATAAACAAATATATAACACACCTATAATCACAGAGTGTAGCTGTGTGAAATTATAAATAATGTCTTTTTTAACTGTGCCTAGGTCTACACTGAAAAAAATAAGACCGGTAGCAGAACTTCATTATAAATAATAAATGATGTAATCTCCTAGATCTACTAGTTTAGAAGGTATCCATGGGCGACAGGAATCGGTTATCACCATATAATATGTATACTCGTTTGCCTTTCTATTATAAAAAAAACAATTAAACATTATTAAAAATCCTCTCGAAATTTTAAACAGAATATAACGCAATCAGCGTAAATACTACAAAGCTGCCACATTTCTTATCTGTGCTAATCCTTTATAAAATATGATAGTGATATATACAAATTTCAACAATTGTTTTAACCTAAACAAAGAAGCCGTCGTCTATGTATTCTAGCTTGATTTATTACTGGAAGGAAGTGGCGAGGATTTAACACAATTGCTTAAGAGATTAATGTTTGGGATACAACGAATTTTATGCAACCGTAGGCGGATAAGATTTATTCTTGACCTCACGAAAGATCTATTATTACGGCGTGTGAGAATTTCATTTAACTAATTTCATCGTATTTTATTTATTAACGTACAACAATTTAAAGTGTTTTCGTAACAGTCCTTTATTTAAGCTCTGTATTGGTTAAGTTAATACTATACCTGATGAGCACCTTTCTAGATACTCAATGTAACACCAAACACAAGAAAGTATCATATGTTGGATTTTGCACATCTGGGTAACAAACCAAAAGCTATATTTGGCTGTCAACCTAACATCCAAATATTAATATTGTTTGTTAAAAACAAGTAATTGCCAAAAACCTATTTTTTTTTGAGCGACAATTAAGAACCCTGGCATATATGGCCGTTTATAAAGGCTATAAACTATTTTAAGAACTAAATTGTTGTTGACGTGCGGTATTACTCGCATCTTCCACACATTTCAAAAGTTATAGAATAAGACCCCAGGGTCGACAGACCTTACTTCTTTTGTAATGGAAAATGTATATAATAGGGTTAGTTCGTACATTGAACAAATACTTATATGACAGTTTGTGTCGACCGCCACTTCTCAGATAACACTATATTAGGTGCTCCAGGTACCTATACAACAATATTAATGTTCTCACTAACATTCTGGGAGCAAATTTTTACGTATTATATATTAAATTTCGTCTATTATGCGATCACTACATATTTTAAATAATTTTTGTCTGCATTTAAAGATTTAATGCGCAGTAGTGGTTACGTATAGTGAACTTAATAATCGCTTAACTGTAGTCTATAACAAGTTGCAGTGAATCGCCAGGAACTTAATACGTAGTTGGTATAACTACGATTGTTTAACTTGCACACTATCGCACTGTAAATCAATGACCTAAATAGACGTAAACAATATACTCTATTATTGAACCGTTAACTTTTGAATGTTAAATATGATAAATAATTTTCAGTAGTCTACATTTTCATTACTTTAAATAATACAAACAAAAGGTTAAATAAGGCTGACTTAAATTGTTGTTGTTTTTAATAAAGAAATTATGCTCGGGTTTTTTATTTTATTAGAACTTAGAAACGTTATTTATTTAATAAAAAAATCAAAACAATCCGCAAATAATATCCTTACCAATAAAATATACATACCAATTTATTTGCTTCTGCAATATTTTTATTACATTATCGAATTACAATATTTGGTTTTATATTGGTTTGTATTACTATGATCTGAATTTCCACTACTAGCTCTCATGGCTATTGAACTGAACAATTAATCAAGTTTAAAATAATAGTATTTTTAAATATTTGATTTGAATTTTGGAGTCTAACTGTGCAAACTTTGTTCCAAACATGAGACCTACTTGAACACTATTGCTTAGAATAAATTTAACATTTGTTTTGAATTTTATCTTAAAATGCCCTGCAATACAAACAAATATTAGCTTGTTTTTACTGTGATTATAATCTGTTAGTAGACAAATCAGGAATAATATTTTCGTAGTTTGACGTAAATTGTTATTCTTCAAATACACGCGCTATCTTAGCTCTTTCATTATACCACTATTTATCTTTTGCAAGAAGAGACTATATGTCTAGTTTGAATAACTATCCCCTTCGAAAAGTTAACTGAAATTTAAAATAAATTTAGTTTAAATCGCAAACATGACTATCCATAAAATCAAGTATGAGGTTTTATTTGCACATACAGTAAATGGAAAAATTAAAATAAATAAAACGTATTTTGCAAGGTCAAATGTATGCATGAAGATATAGTATAAGTAATGAAATGTTATCGATCAGTGTTTTTGATATATTATAATACTAATATAAGGTTTATGGTTTAGTTTAAATGGAAAGCCACAGTTTAAAATTTGTAAAGGCTATGTTCATATAGTACGAGCGAATACAAAATGGTTTTGAATATTTTGGTTATTTTGCAATATGTAAAATTTTCTATTCGGAATCGACAAAGGGTTGTATAGCCATTTTATCGGAGATATTTTTAAAAGGTTTAAAAAATTATTACTCTACTTCTTCTATTTAAAAATATGTGCGTTTTTTATTATTGAATCTATTATTTGAACGTGATTAAGACATGTGTTTGTTTATCACATTACTTTTTGTAACATTTCATGATATCTGATTTGACAATTACATACCTAAAATACTGTCTTTTATAACTAATTGCAGTAGGGCAACCACACACACCAGATATTTTAAAAGATAATTTTAAATACTCATGAATTTCTAACAAGTTGATAGGGCGTTTAAAATACGCCAAGAAAAGGCGTTGCTTTATCTATACCTCTATATGAAGGTAAAAAGTTTTTGCAATTTAAACAAGACAATGTGGAAACAAATTCAAAAATTTAAGTAAACACTTAAACTATTTTTTTAATAATGAAACGACTTATAGTAAAACCTCTTTTATATAATAAACTGATCTTCAAAACCTATCAAAATTTACTGAGTTTATAGATTTCAAACCACTATGTAACAGTTTGGTAAACATATCCTTCTTTAATTCGCTAAAAAGCAAAAAATATCAAGTTCTCATTTTGAAATTTATCAGCTTTTTAATATCATTTCGTTTCAAATTCACATCACCCAGTTAGTTGTGAATGGCACTTAAACCAAACAAGACTTGGGGCCTTAAAAAAAACTTTTCTTTTAAAAGTGGAATAAGTGATATATTGAGATATAATTTCAACCTTTTGCGTTCTTTATTGAAACTGTTTGTACAACTTTGTCGCAGACAATAACTGAGTTACACCTATTTTCGGCCTCTGTGCCATTGGGATTACACGTCATTTCCACTACTCCAATCCAATTTCATAATAAATGTCAGATTTTGACACTGACCTTATTTCATTTCAGCTATATTCGAACCTTCTAAATCTACAAACTTTTTCTTCGTAAGTTTTACTTTTCGTGAAAATATAAGCAGCTTTTAGAGAGTATTACTAGTTAAACGTTGTACATCAATAAATAAATAATTTTTAGCCATAAAGTATAGCATAGGAATTATTTTAATTTGAAATATTTCTTGGGAATTCAGGTAAATAATTACATACCTACATATTTAAATTTATTTGTTTTTACTTAGCTTCTTTATATAATTGACATGACAATATTGGTTTGTAAGACGAAAAGACGTGTGGATAATATACATACGCCTTTTTTCCAGGTAAGCAGAGACTACGGATTGCCACCTTTCGCTTCCTCTACTCTCATTAACCCTGTATGAAGATACAGGATCGTTAACCACACACATAACATAACATACGCATATAATATATAATATAAGTACTCTTATATTAAACTCAATAGAAAGTGAACAAAGTATCTCAAAGTAACTATAAAGTTGTGAATTATAACTTGCTTACCTGTCACTTTTTATCTGGAAATGAACTACGAGGCCTGATTATAAAAATACCGTTTGTATTTCTAAGAGTTTTTAAAAATTGAGTTTAGAGATTATTGGCTACACTAATAATATTACTTTTGTTATAAATAATGTTACGCCTAAACTCTGAACTATTCCAAGTCTAATAATTTATTAGATTTGGACACGGATCTATTGACGTTTTATTTTATGTGTTTTAACAAATAGCATGATGATGTTTATACGTCGCTTACAAATAATTTTGTTTTATAGACGCAAAAGGTGTGTTGTAATATTCTTTTGGATAATAATGTATTCGTTTCCGAGTGCTCGACATAAAAACAAACAGATTAACAGCGCACGTTGAATAAAATAATTAAGTGCTGAACCTTACAGTAAATTCATTAGCTGAAAACTGAACGTCATATATTTACACTGTACAACTTTTTCTTGTATACACATAGATCATTATTCTATAATATATATCATAATTCAAAACTGAATACGCATACGCATTGTTCAAACTTTAATTTAAATATAACATAAGACTGGAATCGAATCTGCTGCGCTTTGATAAAATATTCATAATGTACTTGCTATAAAACGTGAAGAGTCCGGTATTAAATACTAAGCGAGATTTTCAAAATTATCACTAATACTCTGAATAGTTTAGAAGTAACATTGCTGTAAGTAAGAAAAAATATTCTGTATAAAACAGTTCGTTTTCTATTATTATGTAAGCCAGATCTAATTAATCCCATCCGGATACACAATTTCTATCTCAGTTCTCAAAAAGGTTACTCCATTTTCCAGTGCAACGATCGTGAAACGCGTAATCTCTGATAAACGTTCATTGTGAGACGGCTCGAACGTCTATTCCGCCAAATTTACTACTTGAAAAATAACTAAATCTCCTTCTTCGAATTTCTTCGCACACTTTATCCAAAGGAAACATTTAGGAAATTTTGTGTGATAATTTTGAACTCTTAAACAGTTTCATAAATAAAACACGTAAGAATTTAGGTGTATAGTAATTTGAAAAGGATATCAGAATAGACTATGAAAAATATACTTGATAGTTTCACCGGCAGCTTAGAATAAAAGAAATCTAATCTTAGATGTCAGATTTAATTTACGTATGCATAAATGTCACATTGAAATTAAACTTTATACTTATACGAGTCTCGTAAGAAAATATCTGAAAACAGAATTTTAATGGAACGAGAAGCTAAAGTAGGTACTTTAGCCTTTCTAAACGTCACGAACTGTTTCATCTATGATCACAACTATTAAATTTAAAGTTCATTGAAATAAGCTTTTGTCAATCAGCTCTAGTTATCTATAATTATTGGACTTTAAGTAAGAGTCCCTATTTTTTAAAAAATATAATATAGCCTATTTATTGATTTGTACATATACATTTATCCAGGAAATTTATCCTTAATAAATGTACTATCCTTCACTGAAACAAACAAACTCTCCAGCTTTAAAATTTTCGTATACATTTGGTGCCTTAAAATTAGGCTTAAGCTACGCTTCCTTATCTTCTATTTTCTTTTCATAAACTTCCCATGCATTTATATTAAACTGAAGTAATTTTTTGCGATAATTGCATGCAAATAATCTTACTAAAACTTACCGGAAATTGTAAGTTTACACCGCACCTCTATGAAACTTTCCTTGTTAAGTACGTGTAGTATTCTATAACTACGTAAAGTTGTAATGCTTAATATTAAATATTATTTAGACAACATATAAAAGGTATAGTGGATTAAAATTTAATCTTTTTCTTGTCAGTTATCAGTTTATAAATGGCTTATTGGTCATTGTAAATCAATTAACTCAACTCATATGTCTGTAAATAATACCCTTCACTGAAAATAATCTAGACCATACCTAAAGTTGTATTTAATGTGATCGAATAAGCAATAAAGAGTGTGTGTATATAATTTCAAATGTTTTTGCGTCGTGCTTTGTCTGATTTACACGCGTTCTTCTGAATTTTCTTATAATTATACTTTAAATGTACAAAATAATAATTTAAAGGAATTGACTATCTTCAACCTACATATGAGATTTCAGTCCTCTGAAGAGTTATTATCATACAATGCAGGAAAAGCAGTTTTTAAAAATTACATAATTCGAATCGCTCCATTACCGACGGACGGAATACGCTGAATATAAACCAAAAAAGTTGAGGAAACTGAAGCCAATACAAAAATGTAGTATATATATATTAGACAACACTATATTTAATAAATCTTTTAAAGACTCTTAATAACAGAAAAACGTACCCATTGACATCGTCACATTATCTCCATAAAAAGTGGAAGTTGAATAGGATTATAAATATTTTGAGCACAGCTTAACTAGTACTTTATAATTTGATTTCAACATTTTTATTTATCTGATTTTTGTCGTAAAAACTGTCGGAGTATTTTTATTACTATCATAACAATGATTAATAAAGTAGTGTGTATTCTTTAATTCATTTATACATAAATGATGCACTAAAATAAAATACAAAGTAGTTTTTTTAATTTTAACTGTAACACATTTTAACATATAAAAAGTTATCTTTCACTATAGGTCGTTGATAGAAAGATCTTATTACAAAATACCACCAAAATACACCTTAAAATACCATATATTTAATAAGTATACATAAAAAAGAATTAACTCACCTCTTACAATCCAAAAAGATCTCACTCATATAAACTGCACATTGTTTTAATGAACACTAAACTTCGTAGAACTTACAAATCGTAGCGTCGTAGCGTCGTAGCGCGTTCGATTCGTAGCAAAACTCCGCACAGACTGGATTACCTACCGTGACCGAGATCAGTACATGCGCACTACAAGCGTTTGGTGGGAAATTTGTCAAGCCATAATGAAAGTTTATTTATGTTGAGATTTATTTCCCCATAAATTAATATAAGCTTAGAGATAAATAAACAACATTTTTAGAAAAGCTTTTTTGAGTGAATCAGGGTTTTCAGAAACCTATAATTTGTGTATCAATTGAAAAGAAGCCGTTATTTTATTAAGGATACAGATTTTTACACATGAAAATAATTGTGGTAATTTTTGATTATTGTAATAGAAACGGAGAATACCCCTATTTAGGGTAACTCGCGACTTCACTGCAAACAAACCAACCAAACAAAATACAACTTGTATCATTCACTCAAAATTAAAGCAAGTTTAAATTTGAAATTGTTCTCAACTTCGGTTATAAAATACTGTGTGCATATATAATGGCACAATTTATAACTAAAATATTTAAAAACAACATAGTAAATTTAACCCTTCAACCCATTTGTTATGAACATTTGGGTATTTTTGACCGCATAAACAGAACTGACAATGAAAGCGACCAGCGTAAAGTATAATTACGTTTACCTTATTTAATTTCCGACAGGTTGTTGGTATGAGAAAGACAACGCAGATTTACAAAACTAGATGGTGTAGGTACTTACATACTAAATCGTTATTTTCTCTTTATTGTTCTCTTGCAAAAGTTACATAAAATTTACTAAGTACTAAGTTATTTATCTATTATTTTAATGAGACAATGGCTATTTTCAGGATTTGGAATTCCTAGAAAAGCCCCAAAAGCGAATCCTATAACGAATAATGGAATACTTTGAAGATTTTGACTTAGTAATTTTGAGCCACTATTACTGATCACAAATATACATTAAATTAAGTGAAACATTATGTGATATTATTTACATTTATATTGATCAATTAACTATATTATTGAATTAACAGAGAGCATACGAAAAAGTTAGTGATTACATTAAGCAGTAAAACGAATGAGTAATAGATATAATTCTTCTTTTATAATTATTTTATTGAATTTAACTTATATCAACTATCTACTGAAGTCATTAGAAGTAATTTTGAAGACGTCTTATTTATGTTTTTTTTAATCACAATCGTATGAAAATTATTAAAAATTGTATGTATCGCTTTCTGTGTTTTCAAAGGGTGTATTATAAAAAATGTAACTTTTTGTCAACCTGCATGGCCGGCGTTAAGTTTATTTTAAATTTCGCTGGATTCGAGAACAGCAAAAAATCGTATTAAACGCGAAACACTCGCCACTCGCAGGTCGAGAGGTATAAATAGGGTTATCAGGCATGGAGAAATTGAATTCCATATAAAATAATTCAGGAATTTCTATAACGGTTTTAATACAATATATACAAAGGTATAAAAAAAAATATATTATCAGTCATATATGTTATGATGTCAAAAAGGAGTGAATTATAAAATTCAGACAAAGAAGTAAAAAAATAATTCTTCACATGTTTATCATATAGGTAGTAATATGTATAATTGTCATAATACATTTTGTAGTAAAAAAAATTGTTCATACTTTATGAAACTATTCGAAGAGAAACTTTTTTGACACACTTTAAAACATGAGCATGAGGTTTGTTTGATGAAAAGTGGCAACTCAATCGCTTAACAAAATTAACTTAGGAACGATGCTTTTACTTAAAGATTTTCATTCGTAAACACATATTCATACTTAACGCATTATTTTCTCCCATTTTCAATAGCTAATTTCTAATAATTTTAAAAATATCAAATACTCTAGAATATTCATGTAAAGGCCCGAAAAGGAAAATGTAGGAAATAAGATACTCTGGCATTTTTTTCGTAATCTTGTTTATAAAAACTAGAGATATTGCCGTAGAAGTAATTTGATTCAGGCGAAAAATTATAACTATAACGTCCAAATATAATAATTTTAGGTCAATAAATAGGACAGAAAAAACGTTTTAAGATGTATAAATTCATATTTTTGTCTACCACTCATTTATAAAGGTAACCCTAGGTGTGAAATAGACTCGCGAGCATTTCATTACAAAAATGTGCTTTATAATACTTTGCACGTAATTTAAACCCAGTGAAAATGAGTGGATCTGTTACACGGACGTTGGTTTTGTATAACAGGACATAATAACATTTATATTATGAATAGATGTTCATTTATAAACAAAAATAGAGACAAATATTTAATGTCTGGCTATAAAGATTAGGTGTACCACCTAATCTTTAATTTATTCAAAATCAAGAATATAATTTATAAAAATTAACTAATTTCAACGATAGTAGAGTTATACTAAAAGAATTTATTTATATGAGTAATATGTAATCCTCATATACATTGTCTATTCTAAGTACTGATCCTTATCATTTACGGTAATGAAACACGACACGACCTACTCCAAACGTTTTGAACACACTACCTTCCTTAAGAACCCTTGCTTTGTTTACAACTTTCTCAACAAATATCCTTTTAGGCAACAACTCGTAATGTTTCAAGAGTCCTTCATGTCGATGACTGAACATTACACGAAATTATAAGCCTCTGATTTACTGCTAATGGGCTCAAACTATACACACGTATCCATTAAGACAGCGATTATGTATGTACGTTATGTAACCGTGGTAACAAATTTTTTATAACAGATATCAACAAACGAGGATGAAGTTATACGATCTGTGATGCGCTACAGACCTACTGAATGTTATTTCGAGCTGTCGATAATATAATTTATACAAACAAGTCTAATCTGAAATTTTGTATAGCTATAAACACGCATCGTTACCCACTTTACAAAATCCACAATAAGATCTAACAAAAAAGCCAAATTGCTCTTTAAAAGTACCTAATTATCTTGTCAAAAATATTAAAGCAAATCTAAGTTTTACTAATATATCTAATCAATATACATGTACGAAAGTTTTCGAAGAATCTTCGTGTTTGAAGTTTATGTTGTATTATTTGGGAACAATATTGTACTGTTATACATCAAAGAATTTAAAGATGTATAATAAGTACTCGAGAGAAGGCTTAAGAATAACAATCAAGTGAAGATACCAAAATACTGCCAATTTTCACTTGAAGTCAGTAAATTATGTTTACTCAATAAACAATTTTGATTCGCTAAGTGCGATGCCTCGCTAGATAATTAGACTCGTATAAACCTCTACCAAATATATTTATTACTCGCTACGTTTCATGGCTTCACTCATGGCAGCTCGAAGTACTACTATATTGTTTTTATAATAGAAATAATTACATTGATGTCTAATCCGATTATAAGTGATGAACGTCAACGATGGACACATGCTAACACCTGCAGTTTTAAGGCGGCGGGGGCGACGTTTTCCAGAAAGAATTCTAGATCGGCTAGTATTTGGCCTCAATCTCCCGGCCAGAATAGAACCGGTCTGGCATCCGATAGACGTTGTGTTTATTCCTGCGCATCGCGCATGTACACGTAAAGTATTATTTTGTTTAATCATTTTAAGAAGAATTTTATTTTTTGTATTAATTTCTTTGCTTTCCAAAATGTGAATATCTTAACACCAGACATTTTGGACGTTGCCTACTACCAGACGCTAGTTTTGATTAAAAAATATTGATCATTTTAAAGCATTGGTGAAATTGTTGAAATAAAGATGTACCTAATTTTACTATTATATTATTTAAGTATAGACAATTACAAAATAAATTTACCAGACATTAATTCGCCTGTAAACCATCAGAGAGACAGATTTCGAAAAAAAAAGTAATCATGGTTCATGTTTCAGAGAAATATGATTAAAATGTCGGTGTATAAACGTCGTAGGACAACTTCGACATCAAAATTTTTATTTGACAAATCTATACATACAATTAAAAATGTTATAGATTGCTGTCTATACATGGAAGATATATATAAAACAACTATTATTGAGTGACTTTTTCGATTTAACCGAAGCCAAAGCAATAATTTTTAGAACATCTGTCTGTTTGTCAATTTATTTATTTATCTGCGCTTTTGTGCGAACTAATCTCAAAAACGGCTTAACCGATTTGGGTGACTACTATATACTAGTAAACTTCACTTAACAGTTCGTGTTTGTTTTTTTTCAGTAGATTCATCACCATGTCCACACCAGGTAGTCAGTTGATCAACGACTTATGGCCTATACAATTTTTTAAAATAAATATTTCTATTGAGATATTAAGATGTGGACAGATTCGTACAGTAGAGATTCTAATGTAAGTTGGCTTTAGATATATATTTAGGACAGAGCAAACGTGTAACCTACATAAAATTTTCATTAAAGTTATTAAGTGTCTTGTTTTGTATAATCTGTTAAAATAGAGCTTTTTTGAGTGAGCAACCATGTTGCTCATAATTGCATTATTTTAAGAAGCTTTATGAAGAAAAACGAAATCTATTAAGTATTTTTAATAATTTCATACATTATGATGCGACTATGTATATATATATAATCCAAACATCAACAGATAAGCAATAAATTTACTTGATGGGTAAGAAATTAAAATTCAATCAAATTAACTTCTTTTTATAAGTTCGTATAACCTTCTTTATTGGCTCTTAATTATTTCACTCACGTAATATACATCAGCATTTACATTATTAACGAGTGTGGAACAAAGGACTCTTACGGAAGTTTGTAAAATTACAAGTGCATTTTAAATTGTTCCCATCTTAGATTCTCCCTAAGTCTTAACTTGGCTAATGCCTCATTCTCAAACTAGCCACGTATGACGTATTTTTCACGTCAATAGCCACGAAGGAGTCAATTTAGAGATTTGTGACTTCATCCAGACTCAGGCGAGGGTTACTGCTAGGAATGTTGATAGTTTAAAAGACTTATGAGATATATGTGGTATGAGTTATATCAAAAACATTGAAGATCTTATAGAGTAAATATTTTTTTTTTCTAAAAATGTTATCCTAATCTATCTCTTGAATGTTTTAACTTTAATTCCACTAAATCGCCTATTTTAAAAGAAATTTATTTCATAATTTGTAATACAAATAAAAAACATCCTAATATATTTATTTTGTAAAGCTCTCATAATGTTGTTGAGACAACATAATTTGTATCTATGGGACATGTCATCTTTGTACACAATAGAGGTCTTATATAGTGCTTGTTTAAAAGAGCTTCCTGTTTCAAGCTGACGTGATTTTCTGCAAGTAATAAGCTAAAACATTTTTATAATAGATTGTGCCTACTTTATGCTTAGTGTATGCTATTAGAATATTAATATTTAAAAAAAATCTTCGGTGCTTCTTGACACCTTTACAAGTTAACGGCAATGTTAAAAAATCATACCGCATAGTATTCTCTCTCTCTCCTATATGAAAGGAAAATATCGAAATATTGTATTCTTATAATTTTTCAACGTTTTTATTGCGATATTTATATATCTTTTTATAATTTGACTGTTTTCATTTACATGTATTCCTATTAAGACGCTTAATTTTTTCACTTAAACCAAACTGAAGTGAAACATCAGCAGTAGGGTGACCGAACAAAGGGTTTTGAGGCCTAACCACTCCACTTGCTCTTTGTTTCACACAACATTGTTTAAATTCGCTGCCCTGGAGACATGAACCTCTAGACCAAAGATAGACTATGATATCATAGTTTAGTCTTCCACTGAAGATCCGCTTATACCTATATAGGTATTTGCTTAGAACAAGGCAATAAACTATATAGTTTATTGCCTTGTTCTAAGCAAATAGCCCCATGGCTATTTAATTTGAAGATCACTCAACATATAATGAAATATATATTTTTTACAAAAAATATTAATTGAGAAAGATTAATAAATTAATTGTTAGAAATTTTTATAAAAGATGAGCTGACGTTCTAGTTAATTACAATGGTTTCTGGGAAATCCTTTTAAAAATAAGTTCCATCTTACAGTCCTGGCAGGATCTTACGTGACACAAGTAAAGAGACAATGTATTACTATAATCGCTGGCTTTTGTTTTAAAAATCGACCCAATTTAAAAATTTATTAACAGTCACAAACGGATGGAACGTGAAATGCTACGTACTTGTCGACTTCAGTGTATGAATATCCGAATACTCGAATTAAGAAATTAAAATATTAGACCGGCGGCAGAACGTCATTACAAAAATAATAACCATTTATATGACTACCATCTTAAGGTTGTCAATGCGATTAGATTCGCTTAACACCTGGTGAATTTTATGTTCATTTGCCTACCCTTAATTTAAAAAAAGAAATAAAACAGGACATACTCTACGTAGCTGTAAAAAAGAATTACTAAGACACGTAATTAAATGTAATACAATTATGCAAATCGAGTGCATCTGACAACGAGTGCTGATAAAGATTAAACATTAATTTAATGCGTATAATTCATTTAAAATTGTGAATACATTTACAAGTAGTACCTATAACATTTTTTAATCTAAAAAAAAATTTTTCAATTTTTCTCATATCTTGTTACTGCACATATAAATTATATGGTCATCCTACACACAAGTTGGTTTCAATAAAGTGTTCTTTTGATACTTAGATGTTCAGCTAATTTTTATCTACAGTACTAAACATAATTGTTCTTTTACTTCTTAGTCTTTAATTAAAACATATTCCCCGAAGGTGTGAAATTAAGTAGGTTTAGATTTTGTATTGAATCGCGACTGGAAGAGCTTGACATTGTTTTGTTACTTTGCATTATGTGACTGATAATTTAAGTTTTGTAATCAAAAGCAATTAAACTGCTTTTATGAGATTAAATAAAAACTACCTAATTAAAAATAAAATATTTACATATAACATCAAAGAAAGTTGATAAATGATGAATTACAAAATGGATTACAGAATCACGCAATATTGATTGTAAAATATATACTTTCGTAAATTATATTTGTCCAATTTTCCAGCTGTTCTAGCCGTTGACATTAATAAAACTCGATTATTTACAATTAGAATCCTACTTTTCTATATTAAATATTGGCGAATAGCTCAATTGGAAATACCGTGGAGCAAGAAACACCCTTAACGTCGACATATTATCACGAAAAAGTACTCTTGTTCTCAATACAAAGTGCTAATTTCCCGTAATTTACAATTGAGCGTGAGCACATTTCAATTTATGTACAGGCCAAATATAGGGCGCTTATTGAAATGTATGCCGCGCGGTGTAATTACCGTTACAGTTATCTACAACCTCACGACACTTGAGCGTCGATAATTATTTCGAGTACATATTGTACTTCAATAATTTGCTGTTCAAGTTAATTATTACGCTTTGTTTGTTTTTTCAAGCTCTTTTACGAAATGAATTAACATTCTTTTAATTATTTGCTGGCTAATGAAAGAAAATACAAACGGTTTATTTAATGTCTGGAATAATATTGCATTCTATTAACATATAATATTTTTAAAGTAGATTTACTATTTCATGTCTCATTTTAACACAGAATAAGATTATATACGATTTTTTAATATTTAGTTTTCAACTCTGTTTTAGTAAGCAATCCTAAACAACAATAAATTCAAAATCTTCTACAGTTACTTTCTCTTTTGTGTTTATCACGTGCTCTATAAAATCCTTGCTTCTTGACGATAATAATAATAATATGATACATAATTAATAAAATGGCAGTTTATTAATAACATAGCACGTTTATTATGTTAATATTTACTAATTAAACAAAATATATTAAATCAAATCCACGGTAATTAACACTCAATTTTTTAAAGTTGAAAGTAGGTTCTTTACTTTAAATTAACTAAATAGCCATTAAAATGATAAATTTCTTTCTTTTTAACAAACTGAAGTATAAGCAGGCCTGGCCGTGGGAGTCGAGCGCTAAATCAAAAAGTGAATTGCACAAAATTAAAACTTGAAAGTCGACTTAAGATCCAAGTAATCAGCACTCGCGCAGAGAATCGAGGCTAAGTACCTAATTTAACCGAACTTTGACACTTAGCCGGAAGAGTTCTTACAATTCGCAATGACCTTCAGAAATATTGTTATTCCTATTCTTTTGATCTTGTACAAACTTCAATTACAAGGGTTCGAGGATATACAGACGTATACTATGTACGTGGACGTGCCTTATGATAGTGAAACTTTATGCTTGAATCAAATATTCTATAAATAATTACTGTTACCGAAATCTTGGTACTGGAAAATATTCAAGAAAAAGCCAATTATGTAAGTTTAATTAGAGATAAAATTCAATAACTAAAATAAATTAACATAAGGAATGACAATTGCAGCCACTATTCATTCACCAGTGACAAAACATCGTTCCAACGTCTTATACCAATTTTCGTCTCCGTATCTTTTCAAACACTTCATTGTAAAGAACACTTATTTGTGGGTCCATTTCCTCTCGAATAATCTCAATTGGTAAATTACAGTAGACGTCATAACTCGAGATCAACTTGGAGTATTATATGAGACATTTGAAGGATCGAAGGGTAGCTATTAATTAAATTGGACTTTTATGTTTCATTGAGGCATTAGAATGAGAATCATTAACTATTTTATTAGTACTCCAAGTAGATGTTATCGAATATTATTATGCCAAGAAACGGTCCGATAAAATAAAATTAAAAGAATAAAACTTAGTTTTTGAAACATTCAAATAACTACTTTACCTAATTTCTGTAAAGCTTCTCTTAATATATTTTTTGTTTACGCATTGTATATGAATATATATTATATATTTCGTAAAAACATTGTGACGTAAAAGATAAATTTAGAAATATACACCTAAAAACACTGCTCATGCCTCATGGCTATCACCAATTTTATTTTCATTGGTCAGCTCAGACATGATTGTCATCATGGTTGTGAATATTATCACTTCCGCTTACTAAACGGGTAGAAATGTTAGCCATAAATGTTATGACACACATCAGCAAACGAGCATGCGACTGCCTTGATATTAGGAGAGAAATTTGCATCCATTTTTCTTGTTCTTATGTCGAAACTCTAATCGATAAGCCATTCGAATTTGAAATAATCTGAATTACTAAAATAATCAATTTACAGAAAATATTTCGAATGTTGGCAAATTTCTCTTCAGAAATGTCTAAATTTGGGTTTTAACTACTTCCGTGGGATCGCTCCGTATTTAACTTTTATTAGAAAAACATTTTCGCGATTTGTAAATAAACCAGATCGTAAAAAAATTATAAGTAGATTTTATCTGAAAGAGACAATCTCGTTTAAATGTTCTTTCGCTTGAGCAATCTCAATCTACATATAGAACAAAGTAGACCTACTAATTTTATTTTTTGTTAAGAATAAAATATATTTTTTCTCTCACAGTTGTGATAACAAAATGATTTCACGACATCTGTCTGACTCTCGACCCCACAATTAGCACAGTTAATGAAAAAAACCTTCAGCATAACGTCCTTTGTGACACTCTCTTTGTACCTTTGTACGAACTCATAGCGACATCAGGGTTGTCTATAAAATTTTATTGAGTATTTGAGTATTTTATTAAGTTACTATCGTGTATAAAACAAAGTTTGAAACTCCACTTTAACTTATAAATCCGTACAAACAGCAATAAAGCTAATGAATATAAAATTTAGAAACTTCCTCTATATAGGAGATCAATAGTGAAACAGCGGAAAAATCGATATAATTAAATGTTTTTAAATTAACGGTTTAATAATATGATTCAAACTTATACTTACCTAAAATATTTTAACGACAACCCTGGTTATGATACGAGTACTTGGTAATTAAAAAGCGTAATCATTTTGTTCCTTTTTGTTTTTGTGTTGTGTTTTAATCAGCTGGTGTGATTGTAATTATGTTCTTGCTTATAGAAGGTAGCTATGATTTTTTTAAGCAGCGCACGCTTTTATTCCGATCCAAAAAGATCTATCCAACTCATTTAACTGATGTTTCATTAAAATTCATTAGTATTTCCCCGCAGCTTCTTCTGTAGTATTTTTCTTTTATAAAAATATGAATATTTATAATAAATACATTATAAAATAGTATATATGGAGAAGGAGTGCAGATGCCAAATGTATATATATAGGTAGGGTTGCTTAATATCCTGGTTCCCCGTATTATCCCTAATTCAGAAAGCGTCTAGGTAGTGCCGGTTATATTTTTTCTAGTTTGATGTCTTAATTTAATTAAAGTTAGAAAATAAATAAATACTTAATTATTTATGAACATTTACTGACCCTTTTAAAATTCTGTTGAAGTATACTGATGACAAATACTGTACATACAAATTTTTATTACTATTCTTTTTGAAAGAATTTACTTTATCATTTTTGGACACTTCAACTAGTAATGAGAATAATTCGGTATGTTATGCTATGAGAATACTTTCGACATAATAAAATGTATAAACAGGTAATATTTACCCTACATATTCATGTATTATGTTACGTATAATACTGTATAGTCGATGAAGCGTAAGTTAGATCGGGTCCCTATTAGGAATAACGTGCATATTAACTGAAATTCCTTTCAGGGATCTGACCCTCATCAGATTGGCCACTGTCATTGTACAGACGATTTTCTATAGAGTCACGTTACCAAGGTACAGATAAGGTGATATCGTTATAACAATATTTCAGTAGCTAGGGTTGGATAATTTGTATTTAAAAAAAATATTACACTAGGTATTGCCCGAAGCCTCACTTAAGTTCATAACGATTTTAAACTACTTTCAGTTGTTTATCATATTATTTTGGTTCTTTGTATGTAGACTGAGAGAAAATATCTTTAAATGCAGTAACTTTTTTCCTGAAATTTAATGAAATAAACATTTGTTACGAGATCCGCTTAATCTATTGGTGGCCGCGTGAACAAAGACAAAATCCGTTGAGTAGTTTTGAAGATTAGTCTGCACATATATACATAAAGACACACTAACATATAGATAATAAAAGTAAACAATACTGTTTTGTGTTCTATCGGTCTTTTCTACTCTCCAACAAATGTCTTTCAATAATCTCATTGAGTATTGTAACAGGTAAGTAAAATAATGTATCAATTAAATGCCCATTTACGTAGGGATAACTTCCATAAAATCAGCTTCAAACTCTTTTGTTGATGAATGCTATAAAAAGTAATAACAACCGTAAGGATTTTATACCCACGTAATATCTTATACATAATTGTTTCAAATATTATAGAACATTATTCAACAAACAAAGTCTTAAATTAGCCAATAAAAAGTGTTAATATGTTTACGTAAAATGTACGTGACTGTACATACTAAGTTAAATTACAGAAATACTCGAAACACGGCCGAAAACTGAGGTTACCGCTTCGGCAACGCCTGAAATGAGTGCGACCGATTTGGGATCGCGGTGTGATCTTGATTTCCCACAAGGCTCAGCCAATCTTAGTGTTAGGTAATGGTTCTATTAGACGCTTAACACAATGGTTATAGCAGTTTCTCTGATGATTCTTTATTATTGCTTTCTTTCTATTTTATATGTAGTGATTTCGGTTACATTAGAGCTCTTCTGTGGAGAATTCAGTCATGCGTAGCGGAATGGATTAAATTGACAAGAAGCTTCCAAGCGTAACTGTTTGTTTTCGTATAAAACTATAATTATAATATTTATAACAGGCTTGTTATACCGTTTGTAACTAAAATATTATATAATTGTATATTTAAAGCCATACGAGAAGGATGTGGTGTGACTGAAGATGTAGTGGCAAAGATTAAGAAAAGGATGGTTGAGTGGTTTGACCTTGTAGATAGAAAGTATCAAAGCAGGATGACAAAGCAAATATATGATTATTGGTAAAATCAGAGGTAGTCGACGGAGACCGACGTATCAAGTCCAAATTTAGGACGTCCTAAGGAAAGGCCACGTCCGAAGAACTTGTATGAAAGTATTATTGGGAGTTGAGAAAGCGAAAGGAGATTGTCAGGATTGTGGGAAGTGGAAAGCCGTCGCTAATCCCTGCCTACCCCTACGGGAAAAGGCGTGAAGGTTATATAATCGTTTATTTTTGACATCAATTTCAACTTAGCGTTCATATCGAAATCTAAATGACATGGTATATAAAATAACATAATTATTAGCATTTTTGATCTGATGATAAAACCGAGAACGGAGCAAAAACGAGTAGACTTAATTTAATTTTTTACGAGTTGAAGCGGTTTTTAGCCATATTTCAGGGGTCAAATGATTTTTTAAAATTATTATTTTAATTTCAAACTTACAAGCTTAAAATTGTTTCGGTAAATAATTAATATTTTAAAAATTGTAAGATTAACAATTAGCTCTGAAATATTATACGTTGGTGTTTAATCATTTGTAAAGTTATCTTATTTGTAAATTTTGATTTGTTTTTTTCAGAGAAGCTTATTATTTATTACAAAAACTCTAAGGAAAAAATAAATTTAGCTTATAAGACTATAATCTACGTAGCCTTTACACGATAATTCAAGTACAAACTATTTTTACCCTGTTGTAATTTTTGGTACGAAAATCGCGCAACATCGTGGAACTTCTGTGGAAGTAACAAACGCAGCAATTATAATTAATCTCTGGTTAAAATATAGGTCATCACGTTTTTCAAGATATTACCAATATACAATAAATAAAGAAACAAAAACTGCTTCTAGCATTATAAGCAATCGTATATTATTAATCAATGCATAGAAACATTATATAGCGATGATTATTCTTATCATTTTTAATTATATCTTTTTATCTATAAGTTATACTTTTAAATTCCCGCGTAGTTCCTAAGTGTGACTACATTCAATATTTTGTTATGTCCTTGACATGTCCATATGATCTATGTCCAGTCTGTAATTTGTGGAAGTAGATTTTTTAAATTTAAAATTATATACGAGTATATATATAAATCCGAAACTAGGATTTATTAGCTTTAAGAAACTATTTACTAGTGAGTATGTCAAGATCATAGCAAATTGAAAGTCATAGTCTCTACCAACTACCGGAAAGAAACGAGACGCTACGTAAAAATCTTAAAAAAAAACATTATAACATGTCAAATTAGAAGCGGTAAAGACCGCTTCTAATTTGACATAATTTTCTTTGTATTTATACTCGCTGATATATATATTATCACGTTTCACCTGAGCCTTCGACCACGCCGTATTGAATTGTGACACCCTTAAAAACAAAATTATTTTAAGAGCAAAATTAGTTAATCTATAACTTAATATAAATATGAAAAAACATTGAATCCTGCCAAGAAAAGAAACTAGTTCTTTTTAATTTTAAAATAATTAAAAAAGTGGTTGTCAACAAATTTCAAAAGTAAAATTGTTGACAATCAAGAATACATGAACAATTTTTTGTTATGTCCGAAGTTGATCTGAGGAGTCGTAACTGCAACCAATAAAAACAAAAATAAATTTATATTTCGTAAACAAAACTTATAATTTCGTGAAAATTTTCCGGTTTCTAATTTAATTGGCTTACCGAATGCTATATGGGGTAATTGCCTAAATAATTAAAAATTTCAAACTCCGAAAATGTTACCGTATTCATTGAACAATTTAAACTGTTATTTTTGTTGTAACTTTTATAATAATACAAATTGTGCGTATAAAATGAGTATTTTGAGTAGTAATTATTTTTTCCAATGCTCAAAATAAAAATAAATACGTCTATATTTAAATAAAATCAACTTTAAGCAGATTATAAACGGTTATTCACAATGTAAGTCATG
>JAOSYY010000016.1:5410710-5422868 GCA_025727935.1 Hebomoia glaucippe
ATAAATTTTCATAAGGTTCGGTCGAGCCGTTTCGGAGGAGTTCGATTACGCACCCCGTGACACGAGAATTTTATATAAAAAATATATAACTTTCTTAGAATTTTATCGAAAGACCAATTATCAAGGAATATTTGCGGAATGAAAGATTTAAATAAAATTAATATAAATGTAGAAGAGTTCTAACAGTTATCAGAGAACAAACTAAGCTTGTAGTTAAATTAAAAATATGCTAGAGGATCAAACTTGATAAATTTAAACAGAGAGACCAATTTATATTTCAATATATCGTTAACAAATAAAGTATGAAAGACATTCCCTAAGATTCAAATAAATATGGTATGTCGGAGTTCGTTATTCTGAACTGTACTGTGAGATTGTGAAAACTGGAATGTGAAAACAAAACATAAATAATGTTGATTCATACTAGGTTAGATATTATATTTCTATGAATTTTTTTCTATACCTATAAAAGTTTTCCCCATAATTAAGATTAAGAAAATTATTAAAAAAATATATTCAAATAAAAAAACAATGTATTTTTATTTTATATCCTTTTTAATATTATATAATATATAAACATTTAAAATGACATGTTCTCAAAATCATCTTTATTTTTCAACATAAATATTCGTCAATTCATTGTCGGCCGTGTAGCCTTTGTAAAGGTTTGGAAATCCAACCAATGAATGGTTCTAGTTATAAAGCTTAAGCGTTCATAATTTAATTTATATTTGTTTAACCCCAAAAATTTATTATCTAAATATTTTTATATAATTTTGTGGATACGACATATATTGTGAAGATTAACATTGTAATTGAATGAAATTTTTTTAAGAAAAAAACTTTATATACTAAGTATAATATTTTTGTAATAATGTTGACGATATAAACGTATATAAAAAGCCTTTATGCGACCATATTTACTTTTTTATAGTTCATATATATTAGTAATTATTCACAAAATTAAAATATACGACATTATGTTTCGCTTTTCACTTAGATCTTCGCTGTCAAGCTAGCCCCAACCAGACATTTTGTCGACAATGCTTGACTCGCTCCAGGAAATATTTTATCTTTCTTCATAAAGGAAGCCAACAATGGCGGCCATGTATTTATCAAATAGATGTCAAGCCATCACTTCTGCATTCATTTGTTTGTTTTAGATTTTTTTTTATAAATAGCTGTCCGTTGAGATGAATTTTAAATAGAAAAAAGAGAGAAGTATTCACTTTTTTATTGAAATATCGTGTTATCTTCACTTACGTGTGATTGGTTTATATTTCTGTGGCTTTATAATGAATAATATTAATAAGAGTAAATTATAACAATGGCTGATAATACACAAGTATATTTTGTTATTTTTTATATCGTACTACTAACTGTTATAATTCGTGGAAAAATTATAGCCTTCCTGCAAATAAAGGCTTTGAAATAAATGCTTAAGGTTGACATTTTTATATCGATCAACGCAGTTTGTGCTACATCTAAGGGTCACGAGTTCTATTTTGACAAATTTATGTAGTACTTACTATAACTATGTTATGGGTACATCTAATTAAAATACCAGACACGTGGTAGGAATATAGAAATTTCCCCTGGCATATGAGCCACTGTTCAAGAGGAAAACATGAATTGTAGTAATAAAAGTTTCAATCTCAAAATATCCAAATTCTCTAAACTATAATAAATAATGAATAAACCGTGTTTATCGATTACTGCCATAAAAATAAATAATAAGTAGGCAGAGTATTACTTCCAAATACACATTATATTGTGAGGCTGCGGTAAAATAAAAATGGTATGATTTACAATTGAAGTTACATAGCTGTATGTGCAACGACACATAAATAAGACTCAACAGGGTGAATTGAGAAGCATCGGAGTGTAGAAATAGTAAAGAACTTGGAGCGCAGAATAAGTTAAACCTCAGTTCAAAATAACATAAGAAAATACGCTATCATGAACCATGTATTTTAATACAGTTTTGCTTGTTATTCCGCACAATTTCATTAGCTTCAATCATCATATGTCATTTTTCGTTTACGTTGAACTGTTTAGTAACGGAATATGTGCTTAGGACAACAGTTTTTTAGAGTAATAATAGTTTTACAGCTGTGTAAACTGTTAGCCCTATTAGTAGATATATAAAAAGATAAATACATAGATATATCAAACCCCTTCTTTTATATAAATAATATTGATTTTATCAATATCATTTATTAGCATCACACGTACAATGTAGAAAACGGTAGTGATGGTTCTGTAGTTTGATGCAGAAATTAAAATTTTTCTTACTCATATAAAACTCTGCGATTACAAATAACTATTCAGTTATGAACAAAATAAGAATAAATAACTTGAAAAAGTTTGATTTATACTATCTAGATTTTTTTAAGATCAATGTATTATATATTATATTATTATAATATATTGCTCTTTCGAAACAGGCGAGAGCAAATGAATAACTCACAAATACCTCATTAACAGAACAACTACTAATAGTAATTTTTATAGATATTGCTATAACCTTATCACGTAATCCAACAAAACTCCTAATTTTTCTATGGCGACGCTATACCTGTAGCGTTTAAGTACGTACTAAAGCTTCATTGATATGGGAATAGTCCAAGTTCATCGTAAACCAGATTGGATGAGCTTCGAGACTAAATCGAACTGTAATTCCACTTCACTATGGCAGAATAAAAACAAGTATTATATCGATTGGATTATATAAATGAATATAATTTACCCGATATTTTAAATCTTTGTTAACCATTTTTTACTGTGTTAGAAGATTTCGCCAAAAATATATTGATGTGATTATATTTTTAAAGCATCCAGACTATTAAATAAATTACGTATTTTATTAAATAATTTAATTTAAAGGGTCTTTTTTCTTCAAGAAGTCTTTAAGTTTCCAAATTTGAAAAAAAACAAGAGCACCATTTGATTCATTATTTCTCGTATTTATTCTAAAAACTATGACTGCCTTACCTTACATTGATATACCATGACGTCAACCTCATAAAATTAGAATATCACTTATAAATAAACGATCAGACCGAATTCGTCACGTAAATGATATATGCCGAGGAAGATTGGCAATAGAAATTGTTTATTTTCGAAATTCCCTGCGGTTGAATAATAGTGCACTGGGTATTTGATACTTCATTCGAAGAAGACTTATTAATAAATAAACAATTAATGTACGATATAATCGATATATGTATAAGATTATTTAACTTACATAAAAAAGCAGAATTAAGTAACTTTTGGTATTTATTTAATCATTATTCCAGAAAATCTCTGTTACTTATGACTTACTGCTAATATTTAACCCAGAAGGTTTACAAAAGTTTTTTTGTAAATTCTTGGAAGTAGATGACGCTACTTAAACTTTTTGAATAGTGTTAATTGAAAGCTCTTATCCACATTTACTATAAATATAAATATTATAATGAAAACAACATTCATTTTATTTAGCAATATATTTTCCCAAAACTAATCACTTTAGCAATATTAAAACTAATAAACAACTTACGTGACTAAACAGAAAAAAATCACGTACAAAATTACACGCTTTGTCATTTTTCCTCTGCCGATAATGTCACATCTATTCCCTAGCCTGGCCTGCGTTATAGGGCTACTACTTTTATAATGTACACTTTTAATATATTCCGTTAGTTTATAGTTTAAGCTAAAATGAAAGTTTCGATGTGTCACATAATTCCAAATATCACGTAGATAAGGTATCATACAATGTACTCAGGAGTACAAATGGCGGATAATTTTTCACAAATTAAACACAATAGGGAGCGATTGTGAATAAATTATGTAAACTTAAAAAAAAGCTAAAATGATTGACAGAACGTTATTACTAAAACGTATTGAGCGTGTTATTTTTTAAGTAAATAATAAAAGTAAATACTTATAATATAATAACAATAGTATGTTTACAGTAAGACGCAGTATAACAGGTAACGAGTGTAAAGGGCTATTATCAACCGACTTCAAATTTTATATTGTAGCGCAAATCGCGAAGCACTTGCAACCCTAGCACTTGTTCCGGTAGGCTATTATAAATGTTCGGTCCAGTTTTTTGTATGTACAATGCCTTGAAAACAACGTTGATGGACTACGAAATAAATGACTTTAGGATTATCAGGTTTGTCTATCGTTTTTCGCAATGTAGCAAAAAATATTAAGTTCCAGTGAAAAATATTACAAAAATTTTTGCACACGTGAGTGTTGTATTATTTTTCTTGACAATATGTTTAGACAGATATCTATTTTAAAATAAAGTACATATTAGTGGCCCGATCGTTTTAAAATAATATAAACGTTTTATTAATATATTATTTAGCTGCTTGCAATAAAGTCAATCCGGATCAATAAAACATCAGTCATAGATAGAAATGACACAATTTTCCGACATATTAAATTAAATTGCAAGCATACCCTGACAAGAACCAAACGATGGCTAAAATCTCAGCGAGAATATTGTCAAGACTGAAATGTAAATGTCATTCATCAATCAGCGAGTGTCAGCAAAATAGGACATTTTCTTTTTCATGCCTCAATAAAACTCATAAATTAGCCCGTCACCCGTGAATAACAAAATTTGTAAGCAACATTTGAAATAAGTTAGTAAATTTATAAAAGGGTAAGTTCACATTTTTGAATAAATGTCACTAAGCACAACGATATGAAGAAAATACCAGATGTTGATTAAATGATTATGAAATAGTATATGCAAACAATCCTTACGAATTTTGAATACACTACAAATAACCTAGAGAAAACACGGTTGCAAGTCTAAAATGTCCCAGTAGAATACTAAATTCTTTTAGTCAGTAGTAAAACTTTTGGTACAATTCGCGCCGCGCTTATAAAATTCGCAATTCTACCATACTTGACATGTTTCACCTCTACCTAAATTAACTTTCGTTTAAACGAGTTTTAAGGGGAAGCTGTTTTATAGCATTTTTAAAAAGTTAAATCTCACCTGCCTGTTTTTATTGAAAAAGTTCAGCGAGAATGGAAAATAACGATCACTGTTACCGAAGTTTCTTCTGGTATGCACTGCTCTATGTGATATGACTTTTGTTTTGAGCGTTCCATTCAGTGAACTAGATTGGCGATTGAGTTTGTTTCGTAGTTTGAATTTGTGAATTACATATCTGACTCAGTAAACGCAAAAGAACCTTACATCTCTAAATAAGCATTCAGTGAAATGGAAAAGAAATTGATTTCTTTCACAACGTATTAATTATATACAGTCATATGTTTTCAAGAAACCTATTATTTGTATGTCTAGTCAAACTATTACTCATAGAAATAAGTCTTGAAATGTAATACGGTTTAAATGGTACATTTTCGACTAGCCGACATAGAAATATTTTTTCATTGTATCGAAATAGGTGGAGCGTCCCTAATTCATTTCCTCAATTATCTTGTGGCTTATATATCCTTAAGGGAATCTTACACCCGCCTGTTGATATCTATTATAATAATTACTAACAAATACTATCATAGGTATGTTTATTTCCAACTTAAAAAGGTACGCATTTGTTTGAAACACAAGTATTTAATACGGTATTTTGGCTGTCAAAACTTTTGATACACACGATTGATTGTTTCTGCTCTACTTAGTATTTACAAGTTCTTCAAGTTTTGGGGTACTTTAGAGACTAACTCTTAAGTAAATTTTTCCTTCTTTAACTGGTAGAACCTTATAGTTCAAGATAAGTATATAAACTTCTGTCCTACGTATTATTAACCTTAATATAATACAAATTCTTCAAGATTGTTTGAAAAGATTTACCACTCGAAGATTTTTAATGGAGTTAAATGTGTTTTTTTATATATTATTTGATATAGGTTTTCTACTAGTAATTAAAATAAATAATTTATTTATGTTTTATTATTTTGTATTCCTTTGGGTATAATGGATGGAATCAGACATTACCGAAAAAACTAAGTATCATTCCACTGGTTGAATTGCAACATATTTGGAAGAATATTGACGAAAACAAGCACAAAAACCAAAAACTAAAGTAGATCTAAAAGACTCAGCGTTCTTCACGACGTCGCATCTAGCTATGTATCATTGACCTCCTTATTTGATTGATTACTTTCTTACGTAATCAATGTCATGAAGAAGAGTCATTAAAATATTTTAATTGAAATCGACAGACGAGCATGAAGCTAAGTTAATAGATACTTCAGCCACGAAGCATCATTAGTTTTTATGCCATGATGCTATGTCGAGCTATAATTTATTTATTTTAAGCATTTGGAAGTACATACCTAGAAATCGATGGGCTCATTTTCTGACTTTATAACAGACTTTCACAATTTAAGTATTTGAAAAAGACATTACAAAGAGGTATGAATTAATACAAGCTTATAAAAATAAAGTAAATCATATTATCTCCTAGGAAAATAGAACCAGTGTGGAAAGTCATAGTAATCACTAGGTAGCCCTTATTAATAAAATCACATAATTTATATTTAATAAGCTATATTTTTATTCTTAGAAACATAAACACCATTAAATATTCAGAGCCATATTTAAAAAAAGAAGGAAACAAAGTTTTCAAAATGAAAGAGTTACTGCGCGAACGTGGCTGAAGTTCTTGAAAGTTAAACTTCGCCTTAAGTCTATGAAAAAATTTACACACTATCTCACAGAAACAGCTTTATGACTGTGAAGTTTTATTTTTGTTGATCTCTTTGAAATTTTATTGTAATGCTGTAAATGTGAAAGTATATTGAACACATTTTCTAATAAAACTTTTTTAATTTCGTAAGTGATTTTAATGTGAGTTACCTTATCAGCTTACGCATAATTTGCAATGAGAGGCCCGCGTTGTTTCCCAAGATCTTCAGTGTAAATCTAACAAATTTAGGTTACATTTTCAACACATATTACATTACTGTATTATTTGAAATTACCTGCGGATTCCCAGCAACCGTTTATAGGTATTGAGGCCTTCCCTGTTGCAAGGAAAATATATATTGGATTCAGGCAGTGGTATTCTAAGGCTCGTAATAAATTAAACTAATGAAGTCGTATGGTTTTTATCACTTACAATCAAGTAAATCTCGTATTTTTCTTATGTATTCAATAAAAATAAAATAGTTGTTAAATATTTAAATTATGTTTTATCTTTTTTAAATACAACATTAGGCATAGAGCTTTGACCGATTTTGTTTCAGTACTTTGAAGTCCTATTTATGTTAAATTATTAATTAATATTGTTAAGCTTAAGTTTACAAACATTGCTCATTTAAAGGGTGTAAATTTATAATACTACATTTAATATTGTTTTTGTTAAACGTCTCATTTGAATATAAACCTGGTGCAAAGTAATTTTATGAACACAGCTCAATATACCTGTCTAGACGACCAAATCTAAAAAGTTTAACGGGCAAAGTTTTTATTAACCTGAAATAACTGTAGATTTTAGTAATTCTAAATCCTTTACAGATCTCCATTGAACTGTAGCAAGAATAGTTTAGCATTAATATCAGGTTTTCAGAAATTATAAATTAACTTTAAACATTCAATTTTTATTTAACATTTATAAAAAAATATGTACAAGTCTGTGTTTTGTGGTAACAAATAGGAAATAAACCACCATTTTAATTGTTATTTTAATATAATATCGTTACTTTAAATTTGGTTCTCGAAAATGTACGAAACGTCGTAAAATGTGGTAGATTGCTTCTATCTCCACATCTGCGAGATGAATTAATTAATCTCAGAAATAGAAGAATTAAAATTTTATTCGTACGTCAGTGGAAAAGTATAGAGTCATAAACTCAAAAATACGGTGTTCTTCATCACATTGGTTTACGGAGCAAATAAAATAAAAAGAAAAAGAAATATGTATTTCTTTTCCGTAGTCTTGAAATTTAGTTGTTTATAAATGAAAATAACAACATCAGAATATTCTTTTTAGCTTCTAGATTCACAATTGACTTAGTCCCAAATTATTAAATAAGTTTTACCTCGCAAACTACATATACCAAGTATATATAAATTTTCATTTCGAAACGAACATTAGAAATAGGTTACCTAAATTAACTTCATAACGAATCAATAGAATTTTAGTTAGAAGTAAAACTAAAACCATATAACCAATAATATTTAGATTATACAGTAGATACATAGTTTTTATTATAGAAAAGGAAATATTTGCCATGTCAAATATGCGTATCGGGTCGCTATGATAAAAACAGTGATGAATGTTTGATCGTATATTGGAATATTAAAATGTGGGCGACCTCTTGACTTGACAATGGGTCACCATCAAAGCACTGCTATTATATAACAACGTAATATTAAACATTTTTATTTTTGGAACCCTATACATTAATCTGGTTCAAAACCAATTGCTTTTTAAGTTAAACCGTTTTTGTCTCAGTCAGAACGATAGTTAGAATTACTATTACTGTAACACATTTTACGGCGCCAGAAGTTAAGAATGCCTAGCTTTGCGCACGCCATAATATTCAACGTTTTATTTGAAATCGTTTCCGCAATGCAAAGGAATAATCGAAAATTTTCCCACACAGCAATAAAGGTTTGAAATATTCTCAGTCTTGTTCCTAAGATAAGATAAGTAAAATTCACGCCTGCTTCCCCACACAGTACGTGGCGCGAATGAAGAGCCGATCTCCCAGTATCTCCCAGTGGATTGTTTGCGAACTAATTTAAAGCTTCGATGCTTTTCACTTCAGAAGCAATGTGTAATGTTATATTTTACTAGCACGCATTTCTTTCTTGTGAAATCTTTGTATTCATAATAAACATTAAAGTGGTTTTAATTTAGCAATTTAGTTTGTTTATACAATATAAATAAATACTAAAAACTATATGTAATTTTAATGTAAAATGCAAAATATTTGATAAGAAATTCTTGTGCATTTTTATCCGATTTAGTCTTGACAAAAGTCCATATGTAGCAGTATAAAATGTGTAATCTGAAAAACCCCATCATTGTAAAAATATTGCGCAAAGGAGGTTGATGTGTTATACTTAAAATTTATATAGAGAAATGTGGACGTCTTTACAAAAAGTGCATAATTAATAATTATTTATTAGTCGTTTACGAATTTCGGCTAACGGACAGGATTAAAAGTGTATCATAAATTATCGCAACAATACAATACATCTATAGTGTGTTGTAAAAAATAATAAATCATTTAACACAATTACACGTCTACTTTACATAAACGTTAATCGTGATGTTTTTACAAGTAAAAAAAAAAGCTTGTTTGCAATCCATGTGGGTTAATTTGTGGTAGCTAATTTGTAATATTGATAAAATAAAAAATAACTATTTATCTTCTAATAAATAAATATTATTACGCTGTAATTAAAGCTACGTAAACGATAAATACAAAGCAAAACATCAAAAGAAGGAGAACAAAGGAAGGAATCAATTCCGCGTAATTGCATCACTTTTCACAGCGCCGCCATTAACGTAACCTTTTTAATCCGCTTTTTTCCGGTTTCGTCCGGTTATAGTCCGAGTAACGGTCCACTTATTCGGATGTATTGAATAGCCCCACTGGACATTAACTTCTGAACTCGGATCTTAACCATTTAACGGCATTTAATAGATTTTGTGGACGATTTATCGTATCAATTTACTCGTCACTGAATCTCGTCTTATCTTATCTTTTAATTGACCACTAAGTGAATTTACTAGTATTTAAGTTCTTTAACTTTTTTATGCGATAGGAAGGGAAATAAGCATGTAGTTCACTTAGCTTAAGCAATTTCTGTTGGCCATGGACACCTCGAATATCAGTAAATCTTTTCTCACTTACGTCCGGTTAGTTTTAATGGCCACGGGGCTGGTAACACGAACGTCCTTCAAAAACAAAGTAGATCTAGAAGACGCGTTTCCAACGCTAAGACGCCATGTATATTACATCAATTTTGATATTGTGGCGTTTTGATGGCGGCCTTATTTATTTTTATTTCGAGTATTTGGAAATTCATAGACTAAAATCAAAACACGCATAGGACTTCATGACTTTTCCATCTATGAACGATAGTACGTGGCCCAAACGGAACAAATATTATATAGTAATAAGAGATCCTCCCACCACATTTAATACTCGAAATGCCTGCGTTTTTGACATTCGTCCGGCCACAGGCAGCCCATACCCGTGGCAAAACATATATTACATATTTATTTTTAATGCAACTGCATTCCGATCGGGACTCGAACCTGGTGCACTGTCGCCGCGGTTGTTTTACACAACCGCTAGGCTACAGAAGCCTCTTAACTGATGTACACTTGATAATGTAATATAATAATTTTTTCTGTATACGCAATCTCCGATTACTCTATCTTATAAGCATTCTACGGTTTATACGCAAATTGGGAAAAATTTATAAGTAACGCGAAAGTATTTCATCGCAATTTATGGTACATGTGAATGGACGTGTTTATGTCTCGATAACTCCTTATTCCGAATACTGTGCGTTGTACAACAACTAACGATCGCCGTAACATGAATTTGTTAAGATTTTATTCACGGAGGTAAAAATATATATGTTGGGTTAGTGCGCCATTATTTTTGATATTATTAAAATTTGAATTTATTCGTGTTTTTTAATCAGGTTGGTGTCAAGCTTCTTCGTTCCTTTTGCAATCTTCAGACACCAATATTTACAGAACAGACTATTTATATCAAAATAATTTATTGTTCATTTCCTAATACTGAAAAGATCTAAAAAAAATGAAGCACTTATAGCATTTATCTACTCACTTTGAAAATGAATTAAACAAAGAGCGTCACACTAACGTAAGCCTAGAGCGTTAGAGATTTTAATTAATTCGCTTATTTTAGACCAAATATTTCTATATAATTTACAAAAATATATTACAAAATATAAACGGGCCATTCTTCTGCGTACTAGCAATTTTACTTTGATAGCATTTAAAATTTTGTAAAAGTTTCAAACCGAATACGGTAAAAAATCAATTTGAATAATAAAATTTAATGTAAGAGATTTCAGTTCCTAAAAATATACGGTTAACAATTACAGAGGCAATATAATACCTGCGTATCAATAAAGTTTGTTTAAGACATTTCAAAACAGACATACATCGTAAACTTGTGAGAAGCAAACTGAAGCAAGTTAGTAAGTAATGAAGGGAAGTTAGTGACAAATCGGAGTTCTCTACAAGCGATCGGCCTAAATGATCCGTTTTAATCACTGTCTGTCCTGAGTGACTGAAGTATTACCTTTGGAACACCTTGACCTTGCCTTCATAATTTATTATCAACGCATATGTGAAGTTTAGCTTATATCATTCAGTACATTTAGGTTAATTTTAGATTCCCGTTGTATAATATTATGATACAAAAATTTAGTTCACATACCACACTTTATTGTTGATATAATGTTGCAGAAAAGATGTAAATGATTTATTTTAAATATAAATATTGAATTAATTTCTATAATGAAAATACGTTCCAAAGATGGCCAGGTGCACCAGTAAGATAAGATGAATTCGCAATAAAAACAATGTTTCCAAAACAGCTCCGGGAGCTCTTATTGAAAATCAATTCTGTATTTAAGGAATACGCAGCATTGAGCTTATCTCCTTAATTTTAAAGTCAAATTCTTAATCCGCAAAGTATTCGGGGCACGTTTGGCCCCGACCTGTTTTGGCTTGCAAATGTTCTTGTTGCTGCAGGGTTAAGGTTGTTTATTATAATATTATTTGGTTAAAGAGTTTCCAGGGAATGTTAAGTTTTCGCTTTTAAGTTCTCTTATTAACTATTAAGCTTATGCATAATCCACTCTCGAGATCGTTTTACTGTATTTGGATTATGATGCTGGGAGAAATGTTTCCTATAACCTACAAGTATGAAAAAGGAGATATGTTCATAACAGACTTTTATTTTGTGATATATTTGAAATTACATAGTCAATATATGACTCCAAGTGTTTGTAATTATGAAAAAATACCGTCAAATTTTTCAAATAATAACGTTAGAGGCAAAAGTAACTCTTTTCTTTTCATAGGTGTTACCAACCTACATTCTGTAACCTTACATTAAAAGTCCAATCATTCGTCAGGACCGTCCACCCAATAGCAATAATCATTTTTGTCGTTATATTT
>JAOSYY010000016.1:5422968-5449138 GCA_025727935.1 Hebomoia glaucippe
AACGAGAGTCTTGAGTTCGAAGCCTCACTTGATAGGCGGTTGCAACGTATTTTAAAGTCAAATTTGGAATCACAAAATATTCAAAGCAACGCTACAACTCTTCCGACTTGCAAATCTTAACCTCTGTACATAGACCGACTTCATTGATGAGGGACTATATACATTTGCACTTGTTTTCACTGATGTTTATATTATTATGGAAATGGTTAGGAATATAATGGGACATAGCTATAAAGTTGAAAATCAGATACAAAAGAAGAAAGAATAAAAATACGACGTTATATTTAAATGTATAAATAAATGATACGTAAACGACAATAAATAATTTACTGATATTTTGTATTACAATTTAAAGTTTCGATTCAATAAGTATTACATATTCGTCACCATAATTCCATTATCAAGTTCAATTAAAACTCTTAGATATTTATCTATTTTATCAAGTTAGCCTTATGCTATTTTAATAGCTGATAAATGTAAAAGGTCCCCTATGCTTTGTAATGTAAAATATAAAGTCAATAAAAAACAATCTCGATTCCTTTTGCCCCAGTTTACCAACTTTGGTCAACTCTGCGAGTAAGCTCTCACTAAATAAACGAGGCATAATATATTCTTTAATTATTTTAATAATGTAATTTAAAAATGATTCATTATTTGGAACAATAACAATTTGTAATCTAAAATGATTTTTTTGTTTAATCGTGACGTATAAATGAGCTTTTCAAAAATGTTGCAATGAAGCTATAAAATTTACATTTCCATATATTCATATTGTTAATAATATTTAATATTGACGTGCATTAACAATGTCAAATACTAACACTTTTGAACTGGCATCATTGAAAAATTCTGCACTAACCGTATAGAAATTTATTAAATCTATTTTAAATATGCTTTAAAGGTTTTGAGAGACGATCAAACATATAGACAAGACATATTATGGTACATAAATATATACTACCATTTACTAACATGGTCGATATAAATTTTTATTATCAACATTTTTAATTTATAAATAGTGCCATTTTACCAGCCTCAAAAACATTTCCATATTCATTGAGTGTCTCTTAAGAATTAGGAACAAAAATGATTGTTCCATTTTCATATTTTTTGAGATAAAGTCTTAAGGAAATATCCTTAAGTAATTTCTTCTGTCGTTATGGCCTCAGCTACAGTTTGCTATTGTTGGCGACTTCGCTGTTTTCTTAATATTTTTCTTTACTAAGTCATGATGAAATTTTGTGTTAGCACCGAACAGCCATTTAGAAAAAAGATAGCGTTGTAAAACTGGTTTCAGTAAAAATAATGATAAAGCATATTTTTCTTTTATAGCCAGATATTGTTTTAATTTAGATATCAAAATATTCTGAATTGCTTACTAAGTTCTAAGTTAAAATATATTTTACTCTTCTAGACTTTCTATTGGGGATGGTTTTGCTGTAGATAGTATAAGCATACTCATAGCACTTTACTCGTTAATTGTAGTTAATTGAAAATTGTTCACTGTTCTAAACAGAAATGATTTAATCAACCTTCATCTAAGAGTGTGTATAACATATAATTACTTAGCAACGCACCTTCTATTTAATAGGACTCATGCTCGTCTATCGATGTCCAATTAAAAAATAGCAGGAAACTAGCTAACCTTTCGAACGTTGATTTGCCATATATTAATGATATAAATGATTGAATGAAGATCGGTTGTATGTATTTTTTAATGATTCATCAAAAAAAAATTACCCAAAAAATGGGGTTATTGTTTAAGAGTATAAAAAATGTATTACTAACTATTCTCATACCTACCGAATATGTTTGGTGGGAGGAATTAATACTGCCGTCCATCCAGGTCCAAAATAACAATCTGTCATGAATAAAATCAATACGTATTATAAACTTTATGCCGGCCGATGAGTTTTGAAATGTGTGTAGGTATATAATGTTGCATATCGGCTAAATAGGTCATATCTCCAGAGACGATGCCGAACAAAAGCGAAATGATATATAAATCTCGATTATTGTACAAATTCGCCTCGATGTATTAACAAGTTATTTCCCCTATTTTCTCGAATAGAATTTTAATTTTGTTGTTTTTAGTTATCATATTTTATATAACTGGAATTTTTAATTGTTTATAAATTTATATACACATAAATGTAACGTACAAATGTTATTTCAGATTGTTTAATTTTTATAAGGCCAAGTCAAATTAAATATTTTTAAATCTATACCTTATCAATAAATAAAATAAAAATCTGTTTGGAATAACAAAATTACAGGCTTTCTTTTAATACACATAACATAAACGCAATTTTGGAAACTTGTTGTTTGTCCATAGATAAATTTGTTTCGACTGCATTTGGCCGGACCATTTTTAATGGAACTTTACGAGCTTATGTTTAATGTTATAAGGATTACCAAGTATTATTATTACGTTATGATTATAATTATATCTATACAAAAAATAAACGTAGATTAAATAGTCGACCACTCTATTATACAAAAAGTCATATAACGTTATGGTTCTACACTCTTTAGTTTTAATTTTCACCTGGTTCATAAGTTACTTATATTGGTACTTATTGTATTGTCTCGTTTTATATATACATAAAAAAGCTTAGAAATGCGTTATAAATTATTTCTCTATAAAAATATTATATATTCTGAAGAAATACACAGCTCATGATTGAAGTCATAAACACATATTCTATATAAAAATATAAATTTATATATTGTGTGCCTTGATTACATTTCAATCCTTTCCCCCTGACAACGCAGAAAGCTTACCTTACGAATCATGAGTAACAAAATTAATTTATTCCGATTGTTTTGGATTTAGCATAGGTAAGCTCCGTATTTTACCGACTTACAAAATAGAAATTATGGAATCAATTCATGTTTTACTTGAATAAAATTCCCGACTAGTAAAAAACATTTACTCGAAAAAGGAAAATATAGAAGGTTCAAAGTAATTCCATTATTTCAGCTAACCTTAGATTTTATTGTATAACAAAACGTTATTGTGTAAATTATAATTCTAATTTAAAGACCTAAATCTCAACATTTTAGGGTGCAATATTTTGGCTTTCGTGAAAATAGCGAGTCACAAGTACAATTGCACAGTTATTTAAAGCGCAATAAAACTGAATTCAAAATGTAGACTGAAGTTTTTAACTTGTTACATAATATAACATAAATCTTAAGAAATAAATTAACTTTAAATGAAATCATTCTTAAATTGTACGTAAAACCAAATCAAACCATGCTTAAACCATAATTAAATATTACTTAAAACGTTCTTAAAGACGAAATATTCAGTAACACGCTTTGACTTGTCAAAACAATCAATGTAATTGTCGGCTATATTATTAAAAAATAGGTTTTTTTTTGTATTAAAATTCTGAGTTACGGTGTTAAAATAAAATAAAAAACGATCACATACGTCGTTATCTAAGATAAGTCTGCTAATCGGTACTCTCGTTTTGAAATTAGTAGCAATAACGTTTTTTTTTTACTTTATACGAAATTTGTGTATTAGAAAACTAGAATGAAGCAATTTCCATAATCTCAAATAGACAAATGTATATTACAGAAAGTTTGCTTTTCGCCTTTATGTCCTTGCATGCATGGTATGGACAATCTTATTTTCATACAGTTTAACTGCTTCACATTGCATATAAACTAAACTGAAATAACAATTTCCTTTATTGTCGCGAAAAGTAAACTCTGTCTGACAATTACAATCTGTACTTTTTTAACCCGAAGATAAAAATCAGAGGTTTTAAATGTAACATCTGCCTATGGCATTATAGTTCCTGTAAGAATGAACTAATTTTGATGTGCTATTATTTAAAAGATGATATAATTGATACAGTAATCTTCACAAAAGTTTTTTGTAGCATTGGCCAAACTCCATAATATACGTTTAATATTATTTTTATAGCATTTACCTGTCTTCAAATCTGCTGCAAAATATACTATTATATTTTCGTCATCCGAACTACATCTTCAATCAAGTTTTATTTCGATACAGCAATTATTACAACTAGCTTAAAATTGATTAGCAAGATATTAACGGGTTTAATATAAGGTGTAAAATTATAGCTGATTGATTTAAGCTATATTTGTCCTTTTTTATTTTAAAAACGCTAAACAAAGTAGAAAATACGACATAGAAGTCATAATAAAGCAAACGTAGACGCACTTTTGATGAGCTAGATTTGACTGTTTCCAGTGTTTTTTGCTTTTTCTGCAAATGGACGGTTTTCATTGAAATTTTCAGTTATGAAAATAAGAGATACTAAAACGATCGGTAGAATACATCAGTTATGCTAACGACGTGAGATTCTTGTTCAATAAACTTTCAGTAAACATCAACATACAAATTCTAGAATTGTTACTTTGAATGTAAGAGGAGTATTAATAGTATTCAAAAATTTATACTTTGGTGTTGGTGATACATATTTTTTTAATGTTGTTGCAAAACCATTCGTATTTGAAATCTTATTACTCAACTCAATGTTAATGTGGGATTGATTTAGGTATTCAGCTATTTTAGGAACGAAAAACAATAAATCACTGAAAGGTTTAAGGGTAATAAGAGAAGGGTTTATAAGCATAAAATATATTAATAAAGAAAGAAAAACTTACGTTTTATTAAAGAAATGCTGAATAAAAAATAAAAAAAATATATCATTATTTTTATTTTGAAAATATATCACCTATTTAAAGTCCAAGGTTGGCAGGCAAGACAGTAGAGAAGTTCATATACTAACAGTTACCCCATTTTTCATTCTTATAGCGCATAACAATACTGCAATTAAAAATTATGTACCGCTTAACATTTCATCTCCACCTTGTCGTGATATTTCCAGAAACAAAAATTATCAATAATCAGTAATTGTAAACTATAAATTATAAATTCTCCACGTATTTTGGTGTTTTTGATGGTTCACAAAGAAAAAAAATTATATATCTACTATCAAAAAGTTATATATATAGTATCAAAATATCACTGAAAAATTGCGACATTTCAAATGGAAGCTAATCAAGTATATCTAGATCTATAACATCTTTGACTAGTCCCTTTTCAAATTACCTTATTCATTTAACAGCATCACCGGGTAACAGATGCGAATTTATTTGATATTTTTATTCCAGCAACGTCTTTATTCGGGGTGCGATGACGCGGCACGTAAAAGAAGCAATATTTCATTCCAAATTCTGAACGTACTTATATATTATCCTTATTTCTTTAAGTGCAAAGATATCTATCTATTTGGGAAGCGATCTCATTTAACATACATTGATAAAAGCTATGCTTGCAATGCTATTTATAAATAAAACCTGTTTTTTACAGCATTAGTAATTCCAGTTTTGGAAGTGGTTAATATGGACGCATAATAAGTAGATTAAAAACCAAAAATGACTTATGTGCGCATTATGATTAAACATTTACAAGAAAGTTGATAAATTTTCAAATATTCATGTCTGGTTTACAAACTGGTATTAATACTCACAACTTTTATTTAGCGCCATCTTACGTAATATTGTAGAACTGTTTTCATAAATAATCTTGAAAAGAATTCATATTTATAAGTAGGTTGTTATCTCTTTGGTTTACATATAAAATACTAGATGTCGGTAATTACAATTTAATTTATGTTTCAATTAATGTTTTAAATGTATCTATATAACTTAAAGAATATTTTGAAATTATTATTTAATACAGTAAAATTTCCAACTTTAGATTTTTTTATAAACTTGAAGAAATTTTTACTTGGGTAATGCATTAACTGTTTTATTTTCAAAATAAACATTTAATGCATTATAATAAGTACGAAAATAAGTTAAAAAATTACAATGTATATTTTATTTTATAGATGACTCCCTTTCAACAACATTGTTCTGTTACCAATATTATAGGGATAAACTCTGTCGGATAAAGCGATCACTTAATGGAAATGTCACGCCTATCCCTCATATCACTCCTGCAATATCACTCAAAGCTTACATCATAGACGAACGACATATAAGTAAATAAAACAAGACAAACTAAGTTATCGTTTATTTCTAGTGACTGTGGGTAAGAGATTACTTTGGAGTATTAAAAATGAATAAAGTCAGTTGAGCCTCGATAAATTCTGGATGAACCATTATAAAACTTAAACGAATCGATATTCGAATTTTCTATTTTTCTACCATACTTAATGATATTAAATTATTAATAAAGTATTAGATGAAAATTACACCTCGACTGACTTTTTATTAAATACTTAATCTTACCAATAACTTACGATTTATTACTTTATATATTATTAAAGGAAATATCGAATACTAAACACTACAGCGAATAAAGAAATACAGCTTGTTTTTTTATTGGCACTATTATACTTTTCCTTCGCGTCTTCAAAATTCTCTTGTATGCTTCTATGAGCTTTTATCTTATCGGGTTTTCCTTCATCAGCAGCCATATTATGATTATCATAATATTCATTCGCTATTGGCTTCGCAGATACAGTTGAAAGTCGAGTAGTTGTATAGATATTAGTCTTTCTGTCGTTACCTTTCATATTTTCAAAATTTGGCAGCTTTGTTGTTTGTTCTGTAACATGTTCTGTTTGAATATAATCGTTATTAATTATAGTGTCAACTTTAAATGATACAGCATGAGTTGTGATAATTGGAGGTTTTAATGTTGTAGTTGTATCAATTTTCATTGGTGTAGATTTTAAGTCCACTTGTGGGGTCAGAAGGCTGTCGTAATTTCCAGAGCAATTTAGAAGAAAACGCATATCGACGTAAAATAATTTGCCGTTCAATTGTGATTCATCGTAATAATCATAATCGTTTCCCTGTACGTCGCTTTCAACATCTTGAGTATTTTTATCAGATTCTAGAGACTTTATCCATCTATCTTTAATTTCTGTACTTGGATTGCATTTCAAGTTCTCAATAGCTAACTTCAAATACGAACTTCGTGTGTTGTTCATGAGAGCTAAAAACCAATCTAGATGACAGTCACAGGGGAAGCTGTTATCTGAAATACAATTATTTTTTTTTAATTTGATTACAAAATTGCAAATTAATGAAATTATAATTGGAATAATCATAAATACGATTAAAAAATGTGTAGGGACTTAGATATTTTTAGAATAAAACGTTTGTGAATAATCTTTAAAAATCTACTTAATTTGACAAATATCAAATGTAACGATAGTAAATTTAATATTCACCTTCTACATCCAAACTGCTAACATTGCTGTATAAGTTCTCTAGTATAGGAGCCATTACTTCTGGATCAAGATTGCGTATCTTATTGCCTTTCAAACTCAAAACTTTTAATGACTTCAAACCCATAAATATTTTTGTATTTTTAATTTCCTTCAGAGAATTATGAGCGAGTGATAATGACTGTAGATTAATAAGACCATGGAAAGCTTTCTCATCGAGCATTTGAATTTTATTTCCATTCAAATTTAAGGATTGAAGATTCTTTAATGGCAGAAAGGTGTTATCGCCTATAACTTCTAAGCTATTACTGCTTAGATCTAATTTTTCTAAGTTAGAAAGTCCTGAAAATGTCTCACTGTTTAAACTGAACAAATGATTTCTATCAATTTCAAGTTCTCGCAGATTCGTTAAATGGATGAATGCCTTATCGTGTATTGTTGTTACTTTATTACTGGTTAAATAAAGTTTTTCTAGAGAGGGTAAGTCAACAAACACATTCCTATTTATTTCCACAATGCTGTTAGAATCTAGACCAAGTATTACCAAATCTCTGTGATGGGCCAAAGCATTTTTTTTCAAAATTTTAATATGGTTATCTCGTAGTGTCAATTCTTCGATAAAAGTTAAATTTGCGAAATCGAATGATTCAATAGTCTCGATATTGGCGTATTTAATTTCCAGTTTTATAATCGATTTCGTATATTTTAAAGCCTGTTTAGGTACGTATTTTAAAACGATTCCTCGTGTGTTTGTAAAAGTAAGCTTGTAGACGTTTTCCAGTTCAACAAATATCTCCCAATTTGGATCATCTGCTGGTATACCATTAACGGTTGAGTAGCATTCAGCACTTCGTATCAGATTTTCTTCGTGGGGATCTTTTACACAAAAACACTGAATTTTATTTGTGTTGTTATATGCTGGGTCGCATAAATGAGAAAATGTTTCACGTTTCTGATGATGTGTCCGTTTGCCGTCAACAAAGATGAGTGCCGCGCAGATAAAGAGTAAGAGTTTCCAAGCTGCCATTTCGATTGTATCATAAACACCAACTGAAACAAAAAATTATATATTAATATAATATATTTAAAAGTCCTGAAAAAAATATTTATCTCTATACTACTGATGAAAATAACCGTAGATATTAAGTTATATTATATATCGCAATTAATATCATGAACATTATAACTATCGTATTCCTAGACATCTAACAATAAAAAAATCTTTTACTTTGACTTTCCTTTCCTGGGAAATTCACTTATTCATGGGGACTTTCAGAATAAAATTTATAAATCATTATCAATATACCAATTTATAATGTAAGCACTACAGTCAATCAATGTTACAATAAATTATTCAAACAAATAATTACATTTTACATAAGTAATTAAGTTTCTTTACAATCGTTCCAAAAAACGTTTATCGTGAAAAGTGAGTAATTTGTAACGTCACTGGCCACGTCCACGCTGTCACTAATAAACTAAGGAGGAGTGTCTTCATTTATACAAATTGCCTTTTTCTACATACAAGTCACAAGTTCATCTGTACTTCGAATCATACGTAGAATCTCTTTCAACAGCTAACAAATGCAGAAAAATTTACGTGGAAAAGTGAGGTTAAAAAATTTACTTCCAAACCATAAAGTGTTTAATAATTTTTATTTTATTCCGTAAATGAGATGATCTCATAGTTAAATGTGGTCCAATCTCAACATAGTATCCAGCCTACGCATTTACCATTCTCGGAAGATAACATTTTTTATTACCTCTGATTAAAAATATGCGGATTTACATAAAAATATCATATAAATAATTGGAAGTCCCAAGTTTAACCTTTTGTGATTAAAATTTTTCTTTCTAAAAAAGAAAAAACATCGCTGAATAGTTTTAAATGTCCGAAAGATTCCTTAAAATAATATATAGAGATTAAGTTAGATTAAAAAATATCGATTTAAATACAATTCAAGTTCGAATTCATTTATTGCCTATCGTTTTCTCTGACACGCGTCTTCAGTATTTTGTTTATTACTGTATCATTCTGTCTACTCTTATAAAAGATTTACTAGGGATGCCTGTATATCGGTATACCAGCCATATCCTTAGGACTGAATAGCGAGACACGATAGTAATGTGAATTTGTTTTAAGGATTGTTCAAATATGTTTTGACGATGTTCACGTTACTTCTTGGACTCAGTAGTCCACCTATTACATACGTTCATACCTCCGCGCAGATTTTAATTATATTAGTTAACAAAGTCACGATTTATGTTTTCGAAGACAGGCGGATTATAGCCCCGTTGTAAGCCAAGTAAAAGTTTAGAATCTTTATCCTGATCACTTTCTTATTTTAGGGTGTTTTTACTGCACATAATAAACAATTGTTGTATACTGTATATTAAATGGTAAAGGATAAACCATGCCTTAATATCATAATTTCGCTTTGAAAGAAAATGAAGAAAAAATCTTCAATAGAAAATTGTTTTCGATATATTTTAGATATTGTGTAATTTTGGTCCGGAAGTCTAAGAACTTTCTATAACAATAGATATTAGCCAAAAAAATATAATATTATGCATACGTAATGCGTGAGTGGAAACGTATTCAGATAAGAACTAGTAAATAAATCTCAAGGTTCGTACAAATTTGCTTTGCATGTTTTTCTATGGAATATGTTTTACCCAACAAAGAATTTACAATGTATGCATGGAATATAGAATGCATAAGTGGCGAGCTACAATGAAGAGAGCTGTTCAGAGAATACACATCTTTTCGCTGAAATTGAAGATTCTTTTACAGATTTATACAAGAAATATCATCATTGATATTTCTTGTATATATCTCTCTCTCGCGTCGAGGTTTCAAAAATACAAAAGTTAGTAATTTTAATTATGTTGATTACTTAAAAAAGCAATATGACACGATGGGCACCTAGAAAGTGTTTGCGGGATGAAGAGACTATTATTTATGTAGTATTCCATAAAGTCCGATCATAATGCATCAGCTTATTTAAACGGAACAAAATTCATCCAAATCATCAAATAAAGAAAATATTTCTAATTGTAGTAGGTAAAAAACCTTAGCTGTCTTCTTAGTTCATGATTGGCAATGGGCACTCTAGGCGAAGTAGGTATGATTTAAGCTTTAGATAATCCCCATATTTCACTGCTGACCGCTGATTCACGTCGAAACACTTTATCGTGATCCGGGTTATTCAAACGTGAGCAATTTTTGGCGGCTCACTTTGTCGAGTGATTGATAAAGTAAGGGTTTAGACTTTTGAGTACATAACTAACTATTACTAAAGGGGTTCTGACGGACCAGTTTTTAATATTATGATTTGTATTAGAACTATGACAATGTATGCTGAATAGGTGCATATGAATAGAACAGTCATTTTTACGGTTATAGTATATTATGTACGTTTGTTTGTTTTAATAAACTACCATTAAAAATAATGTAGTAAATAATTATTGTCACGACTCAATTTAGCAAAAGCGGCGGAATTTATTTGTAAAAGCTAATCTGAATTTTAAGAAACAGTAACTGAATTACAATAATAGTTTTATCACTATCCGATGATAAGGTTATACTCGTTTTTATATAAATTCAATTTCAATTAATTCCTTTGACTTAATCTACAAAAATACGGTTATAGAAATACCTAATTATATTATAATGGAGTGTTGTTTCAATTATTAGGTACAGTCCGAGGTTCGTAGTGGAAAAATGTTTTGTCTTTAATTAATTAAACACTAATTATGATGTTTGAAACAAAAGTTTTCCTAATAACTAGTCAATGAGTGAATTGCAAAAGTAGATTTAATAAAGAAATTTAAAAAAATGATCATGTCAAAAGGGAACTATATAATTCTACGTCCCCATTTCATGTTAGACTTACTAATTAGTACTTCCATGAATAGAACTAGGCTTACTGAGTGGCCCAGATTGCCTTTTCTATATGAATGGATATCGTCATAGCGGCGTGGGACAAAGGATCTGCAAAGATAACGCTTCGAGACCTTTTTCGTTTAAGCCATGAAAAAGAGCTTTCATGTGTCAATAAAATACAGATATATTCCGTTATATAACACTAAACTATAATACAAAAATAATATATAGATTTTTATGTGGGTTCGATGTCGTTTATAGGTCACCCAATATCGCGTTCGGCAGTCGATTTCCGAATGCTTGAAGTACAACAGAATTGACAGATCAACATGTTTTGATGTCCTGATCCTTGACTGCAGCAATAGCCTAACCTATTATGGCAGTATAAAACATACTTTTATAATATAATTAAAAACGTATGCAATGTTTTGTATACGAGAACGTTTTTAACGTTGTATCACTAATCGAAATAACTTCTTGGCATACATTTTAAATTATAAGTTCCATCCAGGTCAGTAGATGGAAAATTCGTGAAGTGCTGAGCGCGTTTCGTCTTGAGTCTATGAATTTCCGAATACTCAAAAGAAAAATAAAAAAGGCCGGCAGCAGAACGTCACTAAAATGACAAAATGTGTAATATGGCTAAGCCCTTAAGGTTGGCAACGCGTCTTCTCAATTTACTGAAGTTGAAAGTGTCCATGGGCGGCAGTAATCGCTAAGGATAGGTGATTTACAAACTCATTTGCCTTCATATCGCATAAAAAAAATACAAACACCAAATTGTCGTATTACACCATTAAAGACTAATTAGGTGTTAAATTAATTAAATTTCTAATACGACTTGTACTTAAAGGATATAATGGTATAGTAAATAAATAAAATATCAACACTTTCCAGAATTGCAAAATTATATGTATAATAAATATAATACTTTTTGCAATTAAAGTAACCATTATCATCAAAAATTTTAAATAAAATAACGTTTTTAAGGCTGTTTAAAGTGTATTTTAATGTGCGACACTCACGGAAATATAGTAACATTAAAATCATGTTAAATAGTTTACAATTTTTTGACGTGGATATAAATTAGTAGACATTATTCTTGCTACTACATATAAATTTTCAGAATAACATGTCAGTTTCTATACAGACATGAAAAAGTGCAAAATTAACAATAAGTAGATTTAAAACTATGTGATAATGATAGTCGTAGATGCTTGGAGTTACGTTAACTTAACATTACATGATTCATCCATTAAGAACTTAGCGAAATGGTATATTTAAGCGTGAATTTGTAACTTATGTACATGTATAATTACTAACTAGCTAAAATTTTTGGAGAAAACAAATCGTATAATTTTAACACATTCTCAGATCTATTGACAGACCAAGTTGATGTGCTTAAGACTATTAATCACTGATGTACTCTCGACATTATGTCGGCCATTCGGAATCTCCTAATTTAATAATAACAAGTAGTTTTACTTTCAGCGTATGGAAATTAGTAGATGCTGAATTTTATACGTAGCACTTTACAGCTTTTCCATTTCTGGACGATAATTCACGACTCGGAAAGAATATTAATATTCGATTCTCGGTTCATGATGAAATTACTTTGTATAGGACATTTTGTACATATAAATATTTTACGCTTTTTAAAAGACAACATTAAAGGAAAATCAGACATACTTTTAAAAAGGGCAATTGACCAATTTTACAACAACATGAAATGATCTAAACACATTCAATAGGTTTATAAAAGAGCATTATAATTACGTAGTTAAATGGAACATCTTAACGTTTCACAGAAAATAAAAACATGATTCAGAAAAGGAATTTTAAATTTTTAAGAACCAACGACAGATACTTTTACATTTCTTTAAATAGGAGGAAGCTTTAATAGTGTTCTTAAGAGCTTTTTTAGTTGTTAAAATATATTTTATTATGTAACGTCATTAACTGTAAACTAGCATCATCACTCAGCTCTCGGATTCAGATAATTACATTCACTTGACAATTAATCACCTGTTCGCTCCAATCAATATGAAGCGTAATAATTACATCTGCCACTTATGAGCTTAATTAAATACTGTAATATGTTATGCAATCTGTATTCAATGAATTGTGGTTACTGCAGTAATGATCTGATTAGATAAAATTTATGTTATATTGTACACTAACTATGACCACGCAATAAAAAATATATGTTTTTGACGATTTTCGTTGTGTTTTCTATCATGCCGCATGGACCTTATACAAAGTACGTGTGTAAGTGGAGAGTATTCCAAGGCATCAGCTATGTATTTTCCAAAATTTTAACGTTCAAAGTAACATGTCATAAACCATACATCCCCTTTATTTAATTGTTGGGAAACAAAACGACAAAGGTTTGATAATGTAACGGTTGCATTTTCTTATATGTAGTTAGTTATTTATCGCAAATTACATTGTTATACGTTTGAGACTCAATAAAAGTATTTCGTTTCATTCAAATTGATAAAAATATTATCACAATTCGAAGAAATATTCTCCTGGAAGCATAGGCCGACTAATTTGAAACATAGTAATAAAATATACTGTTTACACTACATCATACATCTAAAGTATACGAACTATAAAATTTTAGTGTTTTAAGGTTATTAACAACGTTTTAGATTCATTGTTTGATTACAATGCCAAATAGTGACGGGCTCTTTAGTACCAGAGAACAGTTTACTTTGCCTTGACAACTCGCGAGTTAAATTTCCGCCGAGACTGTCATAACTGTATGTATTTTGTACAACCAGCTTATTCGAAAATTTACTCACTATTTAAAGTTTATTCTCGTGTAAGGAATATTAAAATTAAGCAATAGCCCAAATTGTCCCAAGTCGTAAAACAATTTTAATTTAGGAAAATTCTGATTGATTGAAGATCAAGAAATTAATTTACAGCTAAATTTAATTCAGAACAAATGATAAATTATACGTCTGAAGAAAGAACACGATTTGATATAAGTAAGTGATGGCCCGCAGATTCGTATTTAATTTATACAACTTCATTATACCTTACATCGATGGGTCACGGATTTGATATATGATATTACAACCTTATACATACATCCAGATGAAATTAAGCGAACCAGAAACTTTTCCCGAATTCAGTGAATGAAACGAATTTCTGAATTACTATATTAAATGTTAAATTCTATGTAACCCTGTACGATGTACGAAAGCTCGCTATAATACATTTTTCTGGTACAGAAATTCAAAATAATAGTATATAGTTTAACAACACATCATTAAATAATGAATGATGATATGTGACTGAACTATTGTTACTCGTATATGACTGAAATATTACTATTACCGCAAATTACAACACATCGCATTATAATGCCATCTACTCAACATATGCAACATATCCTTTAAAAGATCAAATTATATAAAAAGGTAATCATATAATATTACATTATATTTTATTGAAAGAAATCATGCTGAAAGTGCTAACTTCCTGAGAAATGTGAACAATCGGAAAACTCATACGTTATTCTGGTTTTAAAGTGTTGGCGTCATCCCAAATGGATTGATATTAGTAATAATTTATAGGTTACCAGAGATCTGACCCGGCTTTTTACAAGTCTAACGTGAAGAGAATAGCGATTTGGTAATAACATATTAAATATTAAGTTACAAGGAAGATTAGTACGTCGGTATTAATCTTCCTATTTGAAATACACAGTATTTGAAATACACATTCTTTAAATAATTAATTGAGATTGACAACCGCATGACAAATAATCTAATATTGGAATAAAACAAATGAAAGACGAAAAGATGCAGTAACTCTGTTTCGTGTTATTTTCTATTTTTTTGTAAGCAAAAGGAACTAACTCATTACATACTGAAAAATTTTGCTTATTAACAATAAAGTCTTCGTAGGTAATGTAAATCATATTTTTAATAAAAAAATAACTAAAGATAGGTCCTCTAGAATGTATTAAGTTGATGTCAGTTACGTCCTTATGAAGAATATCTTTCTTCATAAAATCTAACAGCTGCCCAAATAAGTGCTTCACCTGGCTTTTAATACACTTTATGAAAGTCCGAAAATACCAGAAATTTACGACTTAGCGACATTGTAAGCTGGATATATGGAGACTTGCGCTTGAATATATCAGTATAAACTTGTGGAAACATCGAGTCTCCGAAACCGAGGGTATATGGATATTTTATATTGAGTATTATGTACTTATTTAAAAGAGCTTCAGAAACGGCTGACAAAAAGTTAACAAATAATATTTTTAAACATAAAATTAAACATCTTCAGGTCAATAGTAAAAATTACTCATCAGTTTTTTTTCGTCACTCTTTACATTGAGATGTGCATATGCATTTACAGTACATAAGCACGCGTCACCTTACATCTCGCCTTTAAGTATTTTATTTTAATTTTACTTACCTTTTCTAATTTCGACCAATTAAAACTGCTCTCTATAAAATCCTTACTCACGACTTTCTTTCTATAAATTTCAGATTATAAATACTTACGACTTGATTTTTTTTAAACCATACTCAATACACTTAAAGTATTTATAATATTGCTTAATCATTATGGCTGCCATTGAACTACAACTTATATATCCATAATATTAAATTATCAAACATTTTCTGAGGAACTCTATGTATAGAACAAAACCCTTTGTAAAGCCAGCGTCCGTTCGAGATAACCGAACAATTTTGTTTATCACGTACTAAAGTAATCATATTTATATTTAACTACAAGCGCTTTCTTAACAACGACGAGAATAGATAACATGAACTAAAGCATGTGTTCCTTTGATTACCGTTTCTATGAAATTATAGTTTATCTCGTACTAACAATTGTTTTAAAGATGGTGGTATGAATGATTCTTTTTGTGAAGAAATATCTTCTGGCCGCTTTCGCTCGCGTTCATGTAGACTTTATCAACTATTTCTAGTTGTCTATCATATTATGTATTATATTTTTGAATAAATTTATTAAATGTACAGATACGTGATTTTTACCGATTTATTTTATGTTTAGATACATGATGATTGAATATTACACTGTCGACTTATTTATTTTTTGAGCGTTTGGGAATTTATAAGCCTGAATTACTCAAGAGCAACGTAATTATACTACACGCTAAAATATAACATGGCTAACCTACGAGGAAGTACCTCAGTGCTAAGCCAGCGAATTTACTAAAGTTTTTCTATTTTTTATCAAATCACTTGACCATCACACATTCAACTGTATTTTATACAAATCTTTATAAATTATAAATTAAACTGTATATAAATTCGCTGATATTTAGTGTTTCATTTATCGTCATCGATATACTAATTGTAGACATCTGTAGACTAATTGTAGACAGACTATCTAGATAAATACATATAGAATGAATCGTTTGCTACGTGAAAATGAGTGTTACAATCCAGTAATGTGAGTCGTGATACATATAATGAAAGTTCTTTAACGAATTCTATTTAATTCGTTAAACTCATTCATACATTGTAACTCTATTTGCTTCTTTCAACAAACTCTTGTTTTTATTCATTGAAATGTGTACTAAATAAAACATGACATAGTACGCATATAATAGTGAATCTAAATAACGGTCAGCATATGAAATTAATGTCATAAATATAATGCACAGAGTATTATGTGTTTATCCGTTAATGGATTAAGGCTTATAATCACTTATCAGAGTTAACCGGAACATATGTGTCATAAGTCATAAAACACACCAATAAATAATCACTCTCGTGGCACAGTAACCGCTAAGTGTTGACTAAAAAGGGAACAATAAAAAGTTAGCCTAGAGTTTTTGAAGGAACTGTTTCTACTAAGGCGGTGTTGAATACATCGCTTTAGATACATTTTTTTATTTCAAATATATACTGTACAATGTGTTGAATATTTGATACATTAGTACTTTATTTAAAGCTAGGAATCTAACGTGATGCAATAAAATATTTTGTTAACTGTTGGCAAATCACATATAATAGTTGACATATCTAATGTCATGATCATTTTAGAATCTCACCCCTTTTTTAGATGAGGATTTCGTTAATCAACTAATAGTTCTGCTGTTGGCTTTTGAAAATAATATTATTTGAAGTTGATTTAAAATAAGAAAACATATGACTACCGAAAATAAATATTAAATATCCTTAGTAAATATTTGACAACAATATGTTGTATGGCTTCAGTAACATTTAAGTATATAAATTATGATTCAAGACAAACGCTTAAACCTACACAATTTGTTAAAAATAAATTTTATTCGATACCATATAGGCGACAGTAAAACCGCATTGTTAGTGTTCATAGTTTCTAATTTAGCGTACCGTGACATCATTTCATTCAATCAGACTGCTGGACGCGTCTTTACGAAATAACATTGAGTCATCCCGTTATCAAATTCTGCACATGTCATATGAACCACTGTTAAGCCTGGCTTTAGGTCACCATAGACAAACTTGATGCAAGGTATGAATTTAAATAGCATTTAATGCATCGTTTGACGCGTTATCAGTACTAATTACTAAAATATATTAATGCGCCATAGATTATAAAATAATTTAAACAATAAACCTAACGTAAATCTGAAATTGAGTCATATTTCTATTGTGAAAACAACATAAAACAATACAATTGCGTAAGAACTAAATATACTTTGCAGGGTCGCCAAATGACTCACAATTAATGATACATTCATGATTTCTATGAATACATGTATTTTTACTTTACGACATATATGTTTATTTTCGTTATTTACATTTTTATTTTATTTTATCACTAATCATTAAAAAGTACCTGAAATGGAATTTAACAATTTTTAATTAAGTTACGGCCTTATTAATAAAAATCTCAAAAAACAGGCCCTTGTTAAAATAATTATTAGGCTATTTAAGAGATCGTTGCAATAACCTAAAATCCCGCGATAGTACATTTTTAGCTCTTATGAATCTTATTTTTAAGCGTTCTATTACAATGTTATAATAGATATTTTTATAAATAGTGCCGTTAGTGTATAAATTATAAATCAAAGATTATGAGTGCAGAATCATTTATTTATTCTTATATATTTTTTATACATGTATAAAAAATAGATGTCATTCTCTAAATTATATCGCTCGGAGAAATAATTAACTATTATCCGAATCAATGTTCATAAATAAAACAAACTTGCAGGATTTCACTTGTCGATTTAACTATATGAAAAAAAAAGTAAAAACCTAAAGTAATTGTAATAACAGCGTTTTATATAAAAAGAAAATCAAGTATCTTAAGTTTCACAATGCTTGTCATATAAGAAAAACTTTTAACACACTATAAGGATGTACGATAGAAACAGGTAAAACTAAAATTTCTCTGCAACAAAATTATTCAAAACGTTTAATACTTTGTCCGTGTAAAGTAAGCTTCCAAGCTAAAAATTCACTGCAGTTTGAATTCAAAAAGATATTCGAATTTCATCCGAGCAGTCTGTAATTTACTCTTTGGAAAAAACTTTTATAAAACATAACTCTATGTCAACAGAAGTTTTCATAGAATTTTTTAACTTTGTAACGGTTTGCACGGTTATTATAACCGCAAAAATGTCTATATACATTATTCAACGGTTTATATTACCTTGGAAATAATAATTTACAAAGTTACACATTGACTTTAAAATTATGAAATTATAATACAATTTAGAGTGGGTACATATAAAATGTTACAATTTTATGATAGACAATACGAAGGCTCACTTAATGATAGATGATACCTAAATCATATGACATCATTCAAATGACAATGAACATGCATAAAAATAACGATGTACCTACTGTCAGTTTACGTATACGCTCGCGTTCATTTCGATTTTTACACCTTGGGTTACATTAATAGACTTTTAGCAAGGACCACAAATTTTTGTAAAAATATAATATAGCCTTCCTCGATAAATATACTATGCAAGACAAAGTATTTTTCAAATTGGACCAGCGGTTCCCGAAATTAGCGCGTTCAAATAACCAAACAAAAAACCTCTTAAGCTTTATAATATTAGTATATATTACTGCATTACACAACACTGTATGAATGAGATACACGATCCAGACCGAATTACAATATCCCCTGCATCTGTTGGGAGCCCGAAGATTATCGACCCTACGAAATACATCGTTATAGAAATTAAAATATTAACAAAGTCCTAAATCCAAACGAAACTCAACCATTAATTAAAAACGAAGAGTTCAGTTCATAGGAAAGGGTAAGATTAAAGTCTATATAAGCTTGGCGTCTATTAATGTAATTACTTACCACGAACGTAATACTATCCGAGATCCGATATCTCCATTCTATAACCAGCTCTTCTCCTAGCAATATATTAGGGGTAAGTTTATGGATTAAACTTAAGGTTTAATTCAAACTTAGAACACACTGAAGACTTAAATGCCCTTGTGAATCATGTAGATAATTATCGAATATTGTTGATTTTATATATATATGTAATGTCACCACATAAAATTTTTGTACACTGCCTCTATACCTCAAAAAATTGATATAGAAATCAGTTATAAATAGGACAAGAAAATATAAAAAACTTAGATATCTTTTTGCTTTGAATCTCCTAAAATTAATTTCTGTAAAGTATGAAGTAACCTGTTATAAAAAACTACTGAAACGAATACATCAATAACTTTTGGAACTATTCTACCAGAAATATATTTTAAACTTAAACCATCAATATAATAATAATATGTTACAGACAAAAATGTACGCTTGCCCTAAAGCCTCAAATAAAATACCTGAGGCAATGTGGGTAATACGAATTACCTTGTTTGAAATACCTACGTTTACTACACCAGTTGTTTGGTAATATCTAAAATTACAATTGCATGAGTTGGAATTCATCCAGGTGTTAAATTCAGTTTATGTAACTAAATGTGAAGTGCATAGGACGTCCGGCTTTCAGCTCAAATATTTTACAAAGCAAGCGCATATAATCTAGAGTATATAAATTCTTTTGTACTCCTGTCGTCTAAATATTCATAGAGAAAACTTAATGTTAACTGAACGATTGAAGTGAAAAACCGCGTAAATTAGCTTAGTTTAAGAGAAAATTTTCAATAAATTTTTAAAAATTTAATTACAATTATATCTCAGCGCAAAGACATTTTTTTTGTCAATTTACGGATGTAATTTGGTTTAGAAGGCCGAAGTTTTCTAAAGACCTGGGGGCCTTCGTGAGAAATAGATCCTGGAGTTTATGTACTGAAAATATACATGAATTTAAATTATTTATAAGTATCAAATAAGATGTATATTAATTTTAATTAATGTATATTAATACATTAATTAAAATTATAATGTCTATATTTGCAGTCCGCCTCGTTCATATTGCTTTTGAATTATAAAATAATGCTTAAATATGGTAAAGAAATAAAAATGTTATAAATGTTTTTATACGTGTACTTGAAACACATAAAACATAACTATAATTCGTATTGAAAACCTTTAAAGGTTTACTTCAATATTTGTGAGTTAAATATAAACGAGTCGAACATTAGAAATATATATTATTTTGTATTGTAGAAAGAAAGCCTTGGACTGCTAAATAATAGGCATCGAGCTACAAAGCGCTTATCACAGTGGCTTGGTTTGATTCGTGTTTTATTATATTTTTAAAAATAAACTCAAAGAATAATTGCTAAGGTTGCTGCCGCTGAAAGCGTTTTACGTTGGTAAAATTCACTAAGTAATTAAGTTAAAATTTCATATTCAGCTTTCTTAACGTTAAACGTCAATAGGTTATTAACAATTCTATATCGTAGAATAAACAGAAAATTTCTACTTTAACAACAATATGGGTATAATAGTTTACCGTAGACTGTATCAACAGGTTAAAACGTCAGTTACAAAATTATATCGTTGTAGTCCCAACTACAAACATATATAAAGTTTCATTTAATATGACAATTAAAAATAGTATAATAATAATATATATATATATATATATACTCATTAAAATATGATTGAAGTCATGTTTATCGAGTCAAAGATTTCTCATAATAGCATAGAATGAGTTCATCTTTTCCGCAAATCCTATTGAATGGTTTGTAAACAACAGCGTGCAAACCAACAGCTGATGTCTAAATTCGTCACATGAGATCACCCGATTCTGTTTTGTCGAGACAGTATGTGAGCCAAGTGTATCAACTTATACTTCCTTTGGGAAATATGTGGCAAATTAATATATCCTAATTATTTAATTAAGATCTGCAAGGAGAAACGACCTATAAGTGGCCGTAAAAGGTTTGGGATAGATATATTTCTGAATTCGTTTTGGTTACCAGTTTTATGTATAAGATTTTGAATCATATACGCCTTCACCAGCTAAGATATGTATAGCAAGTTGGTACGATAACCGATACTTAACGAAGAACGTATGCCATCAAATAGTAAAAAATTCACACGCCTGTTCCCAAGTAAGCTTTTATGGGATAATAAGATTATTCGTAAGGCAATTTGTTTCAAAAATATCCCAGAATCCACAAAACTAAAATATCTTATAGGTCGCACACATGATCAGTATACAAGATGCTTTAACTCTAATTATTAAGAATAATTTTCAGGTAGTTACCGTACCCCACATCAATTTCGTCTAACTTTTAACAAGAAAAGAAAGAAAGGCGTTGAAAATTACAAAGTGAACCTAAAAATTCAACTAATAGAATTAGTGTGGCATTTAAAAATTGACGTTATACAAATTCGGTGGTCTACGTCCCTATGAATACGAAATGGGCAATTGGCATGAAATATAACCATTGGAGATGATTTAGATACATTCATATTCGATATGTGTACTCTTGGGAAGGCTATTTACATTTTAAGTGATAGCTTTCGGTAAGGAATGGTGAGATATATAACATTTCTTTCTTTTCCTTCAAAGCTTACATTTAGATATGGCATTTATTAAAATTAAAATCAAAATATTCAAATATATGTCGATGTGTATGTTTCGTTAAATTCGAAACAAGCAGTGTGTATAATCAATGGACATCACAATATCCTGAAGTCATTATCAAATCCTGGATGAATATGCATGAACCTAAATGACAATCCCTACTCACTGCGCATTTTAGATGACAGTAGCAACTCAAATTGTTAGCCAAAATTCATGTATCATTACCGATATATTAACTGGTATAAATTCGTAAATATACATATTGTTTCCTTTCCGAAGGAAAAGTAGCTAAATCAATTTATTTATGCGTGAATGGCGCTTAGACTGAAAGAGGATTTAATTATAATTTAATTCAATAACTTCTTAAGACAGGAAATTTATATCTCTTTATTTCATATTTTGATGTTCCTTATATATTTATGTTCCTTTAAATTAGCGTTTAAACTGTTCTTATGTTCAGCGCAAATATAACTTTTTTTTGTCCGCAATATTATGTAAAAGTGATAGAATTATATAAACCTTAAACAGAAAGGGGAAATAAGTCTTAAAGTTCCAGTGAGATTAGCTTAAAACTAGATGTTAAAGCTTTGTGCTTCAATAGACGTAAGCTTTAAAAATTGTTGAAAAGTTAAAAAGGTCCATCATAATGACTTAAAGGACCTTTTTATTCACCTTTTAGTTAATGAAAATTAAATACAAGACATCCCAGGTAAAATTGTCTAATGAGGGACTCGTTTTGCAATATCCAGTATTACTTATTTTCCGTAAAGGAACTGGTTCAATTTCTAGGAGGTCTGATAGATTTACATTTGCATTTATTTACTAATAACATAACTGCATTCGATTCAGCTGTTGTTAAAATTCGAATAACAATATATGTTTGACTAACACTACAAGTCGTCTAAAACTTCCTAGACATCATAGTAAAATCGACTCGTAATGATATAAAAGGACTGAAGGGAATTGTAAAAGAAAAATGTAAATTTCTCTTTGTATGTGATAATAATTTTAACAAAGCCTTTTATCTCGCTCTTTAATTAGCTACATTCGTAGGTTGCATAACTTTAAGTTCATGCCCTGAGGACAGAGAATATTTCTCAATTCACCATCGCAAAGTTGACGCGCCATCGTCATGATAGGTACAAGTTGAAAATCTGACAACGCTAATTAATAATATTGGTTTTGCGATACCAGCTAATAGATATTTATATCGATATATTAACTTGAGAAAATCTCTATCTGTTACTTTTAACAACAAAACTATAAAACTATTGAATCAATTATGCCTGGGTTTATATATATATATATATATATATATATATAGATTAAATCCCAATGAACGAATTACACTATCCCTATCATAACAATAAACCTTAAATATGGGATGAAAATAAAAAGTATAATGGTGATAGGTCCCACAAGAAATTTTTAACGCTGGTAACAGGAATTAATAAAGATTTTTCTATATTAAAAGTAGATATATTATTATATTTATAGAAATTTTATACATCTTATGGCTATAATATAATTTTTCTTGAATACTCCTAGCCAATATAACTTACTAATATAAAAGACGTAAAATTTTATTATCATGCCACACTGCCCGGAAAAAGGTTGAAGTATAAATAAAATTATCGAACTATCCTCCTTGAGTCTTTTTTACTCAAAGATAGATTTTGGTAAAAATATGCTAATATTAAGTATATTTTAGTTACAATATATCACAATAAGTATATTTTATCCATTTGCGACAAGTAGCACTTACCGCCAGGTGAACTGAATGCTCGTTTGCCTTCCTATTATATAAAAAACATTCAAAGTAAAAAATGTTTACTGAAAATTGCAGAAATCTAACTACGCTTTATTTGGTAGAACCGATCGTCTAACGAACGTCCTATTTGCAAAGGAAAGACCTGGAAAAACTGGGTAAAATGAAGTTGCAATTAATATACTAGGATTTTCTATCGTAGTTTATGCAAGTTTTTGTACAAATAAAAAACTCAGATGGAAAGGAAAATCTCGCAAAAAAATGAAACATATAAACAAGCGGTTCCATCGCCAAATCAATTGCAAGATATGAAAAATTCTAGAAAAATGCGAAAGAAGAAAATGTTCTTGCTATAAATTATTATCTAGCCTCTAACCAATTAATTCAACTTCATAATATGTTCTAACGATACATTTCATGTCATAGCCTAAGAACAAAGCTCTATTTTGCGTTCCTCATAGTATAATAGCGAACAGAACTTTCCTATTTATATATCGATATTTAATGTTGCAATTTAACAAACATGCATATCATTTGTTCCTCTCAGTTTACATACAGAAACAATATGGAGATCTTCAAACACCGAAAGCCTTGACCCGTATCTATGCGTATTTCAATGAGCTAATATATTTGTATTGAAAACATATTTGTAATAAGGCAATACTTAACATTTTAATAGATATTGAATCATTCTCGACACTAGTATGTTTCTTAATGTGTTAAAAAGAATTTTAGAAATCGCTAACTAAACAATAGAAAAATAACAAAGAATTATTATAAAACTTTTTGGATATCTCATAAAAGCACAGATATCACAAGCTCGCCTACTAAATTTAAGCGTAAGACATTCAAATGTAACTAGAAGTCTATACGTTATTCATCTTTCACTTTCTCTAATGGTTTTAATCATATTAAAAATAATATAAGCGGAGTCCTTTCAAATACATCAGAAGACATCCGTTAAATTTCCGTTTTATCCCTTGAATATTTTGGTTCATTTCCATATTCTTAGGCCATTATATAGACAATTCAATCTGATGCAGACAAACAGATATTCAAGATAAATACTTTTGTATTTAAGTGCTCTAAATTATATGTATATATTTTTTATTTTTTAAGAAATGTAATAAGTAAGAATTGTTTCATCTTATAACATTTAGTTAGCAGTGAATTTCTTGTGCGGAATAAATCTTAATTGATATTTAGCAAGTTTTTTTTTCAATACAATAAAGGTACGGTGTTGCTCCCTACCTCTGGGAGCTTGTTCAAGAATTTAATTTAAAACTTTCGTATTTTTATCCGACGCGAAGAGAATAACTTGGATATGACAATCTTGAAAGAAAACCTATTACACCTGGCTAAACCTTGTTCTATTTCACTTAAATTACGGGCAACAAACATTATTAAACTTTAAATTTAGAAAACATAAAAATAATTTTAGAGGTTAAACTTAAGAAATGGTAAAACCTAAAATTTAAATTTAGAAACATAGGTTGTCAGTAATCCATTAAATTACAAAGAATAAAATGACATTCTGTTTAAATTAGTGTAGCAAATGTTCATTTTTATTTAAGAGTTAAAGGCGTTTAGTGTTATGCTATGACTCATGAATAGAAAAGATGTGAAAAGCTCAGCGCCCACGCTTTGTGAAATCTAAACACGTTTACTTTTTACAAGCAATCTTCCTCAGGTCAATGGATCACTTAAACGCAATGCCATACCTCCGTAAAAAAGGCAGAAATAAAACAAGAATAATAATGCTACCTTTTTAGTTCAACCCCTAATACAGAAAGAGTAGTGTTATAAAAATATCAGAGATTTCATAACGACATCGTTACACCTCAACTGCAGAAGTAATATTGATTTAGTTTTTTTTAATGGAGACTTAATCGAAAAGAATCTCGTTACTTGGCACTAGTAGAAATTCTGTTCTGCATTATGGAGATTTTTTAATCTACATATCGTATTAACTTGTTTTAGATAATAATAATAAAGGAATTTTAAATATTACCACGAGGGGGAATAGCTATCAAGCATTTTTAATTGAACTTCCTCTATATATACTTGTTTATCTTTCATCATCTAACAGTTTATGAATAAATAGAATTTCAATGCTTTATGATTAATATAAAAAAGATCTATTAGGTCTATGAAGTGTTTAATATATTTCAGTACAAGAAGAAAAACGTTTAATACAAATTAATTATGGTAACACAAGTTGCACTACATACATTATATCACAAAGGCATAACCAAACGATATTATATATATACAGGCTTTTCAGGTGTGAATAACATTTGTAAATCATAATATCTTTTGTTGTT
>JAOSYY010000016.1:5465649-5521318 GCA_025727935.1 Hebomoia glaucippe
AGTTATTCAGTAGGCCTGAGAATCGGACAACATCTATTTTTCATCCCTCTAAGTGATAAGGGTTGTTCACCCTTAAATATTTTTCTTTACTTTTTGGACGAATTCTTTTTTTCATTTTTTTTAAGATACAGCATATAAAGATACATACAACCCCCAATTTTCATCCCTCTACAATCAACCCCTATTTTATATGGCAAAACGACGTTTGCGGGGTCAGCTAGTTTTGATATAAGTATTCATTTTTGTCAATGTGAGCAAAGTTGAAAACTAATCTTATTTAATAATATATTATAGTAATATATATGCCTTTTTTAATACATTTAAACGCATAAATATATAAATATATTTCTTATAAACATTCAATACTATTTAAAAATTTAGGTTGAACAATTTGGAGTATGTATACTTACATACTTCACTAACAAACTATTATAGTCACAATGAAATAGGTAACTACAAAACCATACGGAAATAAGGTGAAGAAGTAGGGTAGTGCATATAGGTCAAACACAGCATATGGTGCTTGAATTATGCATAAAACTGCACTGTCTCGAGTCGATGGCTGAAAGTCGTAGTTTACACGAACTTTGGTAATACATGTATCTTTAATTTACTGTAATCTCAACAAAGTTTAATTAAAAGCATATAACGCTACACGGAGTTAGTTTTAATGAATTGTTTGAAATAATTTCAGCGAACATATGAATACGTCGTCACGAAGCTTTTATTATATTGATTTAAAATTAATTTTGGACTAATTAATAACCGCTGTACATTTAACATTCAAATTATGAATATCAGGTATTGATCGATGAGGCTTACTTTTTTGAGAGAATATTATCCAAGAAGGTCAAGGCTTTTTACTTCAAGCACTTGGTATTTTATGCTGTCAAGTCCACAAAAACTTTAGTTTATAAAACAGACGCTAAATTCTAGTATATGTGTCCATTGCTATTTTTTATATATTTATTTTGATTAACTTTCTTTAATACTTTTATAACGTTCTTAACTGGTTATTGAATAAAAAAATATTTTTAATAGACTAGATACGGAATAGAATACATAATATTTATGTAAACTTTTGGTAACGGGATATTAAAATAAATTGCACAATGTTTATGAGCTATTACATGTCACTCGTACATTTAAAATTATTTGCTGCGCTTTTGGGAAACAAAAGAGCTTAGAGAGAATCCATTTATAAATATTACTTCCTTTCGCTATGTTGTTAACAAACATATTTACTTATAATTATATTTCGGCGCTAACAAATATTGTAACTAGTTTAACGAAAAGTTCATGGTTTTGTGTATTGTACATGAAAGTGAAGTTAACCATCGAACATTAATAAATGGATATTTATGACTTATAAAGAGCTTTTCCATATAAGAACGATAATACGAAAAATATTCTGTACCGACAATGTTAGTCAGAATATTTCTTACTACTATAATAATCGCTATAATTAATGTGTTTACTGTTTAATGGTTATGTTAGTACACAGGGTGTTTGGGGACTGCTCCCGAAAACAAATACAGGTGATAGTACTAATGACAAGGGACGGAATGGAATTCGATCCTGACTAAAATAAAATAATATTTTTAAAACGTTTTATTAGCGTTATTTCGCTATCTTCATTCAAAAGTAGAATACTTATTATTAGAAATACTTATGTTATTTTTATGTACACATGAATACTAGGTGTATCCATAAAGCCGAAGGCGATATATCGGTTGAAACAACAAGATTATCTACACTAAACGGATGTCCTAAGATCTTTTAGACCCAAAACAGTGAACATGTAAAGTTTGTAGCCGCTACGATCAAAACTATACATGCTAAATAAGGGTTACGTATATAAAATATTATTTTGCTTTTAAATGGCGAATGATAAAAGATATACAAAGAAAAAGTTCCACCGACATTGACGAATAACATAATTTTGTATGTTACGGAACAAAATAATGGAAATAATATTACAACGTAGACTGAAATGGAGAAAGTAACTGAAGTTTGAAGATTTCAATAATTTAAATGATTTACCCTAAATTCAAAAGAAATAAATGTTTCAGATTTATAATAAACTTAATACTTTGACAGAATTATAAGAAAGTCGGTCGTATCATATTGAGTTATTTAAACTCTTAAAGATATATATTATTACGCTACATACATTTTTCCAAAATAATAACATAAATTTAATATATTGAAAAAACGATTTAGAGACTTACTGTCATTATTTATTTAATATCTTAGTTAGGTATCTATGTAATTATAGTTAACTACAACGATAGATAACGCAATTAACACAACAGGAAGCGAATTAGTTCGTTATTTACTATTTGGTGAAACATTATATACTATATGTTAAACGGAACCACGAATTAAAATTATATTTATTTAAGTCATATAAGGATAGTTCAGATACGTGGCTGAAAGATACTGCTTAAACTTTACCCGTTCGTTGGTCGCACGGGAAATTTAACTATTGTATAAGTGCTCTGTAAAAACATATAAATTCAAAGATAAGACCTTCGAGTAATTAACTTGGCTCCGAACTTCATCTGTGTTCCTTTAGATTGAGCATAATGCCTACTTTAATGTTAAAATATGAACGTTTATTGGTTGATGTGGTTTACGCGAACGTTTATTGGTTTAGAATTAAATTATTCGTAGAAAAATATTGTAGGTTTTTTAAAATATCTGCATAACACCCGGATTAAAAAAATATATATTTATAGGTATCGCTTTATATAATATACATATGTTACCTAAGAATTATTCTGATACGAAAAACTCGATTAAAATGTGTATCTCAGTTTTGAGATCTCCCTTCGTTGCTTCTTTTTACGATCAGAATAATAGATAATCTTCCTTTTCAACAATATAATTCTGTATTTTTTATGGTTTGCATGTTATATTCAATAAAAGTAGAACAGACTAAATTCAATTATCTTCAGTCTACTCTTCTTACGTCACGTGTTACGCCTAAATGTGTAAATACTAAATAGTAAGAAATTCATGCAAGTTCTCGAATACGGACGTGATCGTATTTGCTAGATACATATTTATTTTGAGTTGAGCTTAGGTTTCATTCATGTTATCTCATGTTTAACCTCGATCGGAGCCAGTGAACCATTTGCTAACACCTTGTTCGCAACGAGCGTGGGATGTTTAAGGTCGCCTAGATCTCGTTTAGGTTGTTTGATAATTACAGATCATTAATCTAGGAATACAAATTATTTTTGTCTTTCTTTTTTATAGGCCCACCAGTTCGTTATCTAGTACTTCTTGTTTTTTTAATATTTTGGCAATAAATGTGAGCACAGCTCATCCATCAAGGCATCTTAGAGGCGAAAATCAATGTCGATAGGCAAAGAAAACTTTTCTTATTTTTAAAAAAATACCGATCTGTTAATGGGTCTTAGATGACTAAAAACATATTCAGGTCAATTTACCTAGTTGATACCTAACTACGATGAAGAAGAATTATTGAGATCATCAAGAGAATTTAATAACATATAAAATATTGAATAAACTTATTAATATAGCTATATATGTAATAGTATCTTTTCTGAGAACACCACAAGGCAACCCTCAGGAAAACTACGTACTATCGATAAAAATCACAACCTATTTTATCGATAGTATGTAGTTTTCAGTTTTCAGTTAAAAAAACCGAAATATTAAAATATTCATTCATGAATGAACATTACGGTTGAATTGATAACAGACTATGAGATGAGAAGTATTCTCTGAATATTCAGATTTCAAATTTTAAAATATAAACCAAAAAGCCCGCATCAAAAAAATGTGGTTGAATAGTTCTCGCATTTTAACATTTTCCTGAAAAATGAGTGCAGTTGGGCGATAAGACATAAAAGTATTATGTAATTAAATGCATTCATTTCACCGCGAAAAGAATTTTTAATTTAAAAAAACATCCACTATGAAGCAGGAAGGATTTATTTCAGCAGGGAATAAACCTATTTAAACTTTCGCTATTCAACTAGGTATTTCGCGAATTTCTTGATTACTTACTTCGTCGCCTTCGTTTCGTTTAATCACTTTTTCTAAGCGATTTGTCATTTGAAAGTTGTCAAGAAATCTAATTGAACTTTAAATTCTTTGTTGTTGTTCCTTCCTCAGAAAGCTCAGGTCAATTTACAGTCCCACTATAACCAGCCTATTAGTACCAAATAAACCTTTGATAAACAAAAAAATAACTATTTAAAAATTACCGATTGAAAATTAGCTAAATAAAAGACTCGATATAAAAGTATACTTTTTGAAGCCCAAAGGGTTGCATGTATGTGATAATAATTTTCCAAAAATATATTTTCTCCTTTCACTCTAGTAATATACAAATATCATAGAATAAGTGAAGTTAGATCTTTATATTACCTTTTATTGTACATAAATTAACAAAACAACTGGTCCTTTCACCAAAAAAATAATTTTATAAACTTTCATTAGTAATAATTTGATTCTTATTGAAAATTAAAAATAATAACTCATTTATCACATCTTCCAAAAAAAACTGAATAAAGCAAAACAAACAACAATATCGTTATCTAAATATTCTGCGTAATTGATAGACCTGAGAGGCAATTGGTTCTGAAAATAACTGGCGTGGTTTATGAAGTGTCTCCTGAGAAATCAAGTTTAATTAAGGAACTATATTATATTTTTAATTATAATTTGCGCTTAATAATTTTAATATCAGCACGAATGATCTCAATTTCACGTTAATGTATATTAATAACTGTATTATGGACCGTGTGGATTCAAAGCGTGAAATTATCCAGATTTTCGTGCCATGTCAAATTCAATGTATTATACAGTTTACACACAGGGATTATGGTTTCAGATTTATTGTAATGAAACTATTTACAGTTTTATAATGTATAGTCGCATTTTTTTATTCAAAGAGTATTGTTAAAACTTTGAGATTATCTTCTATAATCTCATAAGAAAGTCTAAGTATTCCTATTCTCGTTTGATATGATTAGCTTAGAATAACAAAATAACCTTTAATACAATAATAACAATAGTTTACTACTTACATAATATATATTTTACTTGATAAAGTATTGTTATAAAGAATATAAAAAGCGAAGATCAAACCGTATTAAAAGGCATAAATAACATATTTTATTATTGTGAGCGACCTCTCCAAACAAATCATAAAAAGCTATACCTACTTACAATCACAAATGAACAGTATATGCTGCTAACATTCACATCTTCTATCAAATTCAAATAATAGGGCTACCCAAACATTGTTTTAATAAGGTTACACAAACATGTTAAGTTACAAACATTTGTTTGCTCGCCCTTTCTAACTCGCCTGTTATGTATGATTGTTAATTATGCCGACCTACAGAGTTGACGAGTGACGTCATTATATGACAATACACGCAGTTATATGCCCTTGAAATTAATATTGCTTAACCGTTCAATTAATAGATTTATTCTATCATTGCAATTTTATTCAATAATTAACTAAAGTAATGACGTAGACACATCCTTTACAAGAGCATTTCAATAAAAGCAATCGATAAAGAATTTTGCTCACAAAATTTTAATAATGTGCAGAAAGGCTAGAAAAAAATATTAACACATTCCATCATTGGGTGATCTAATTCAAAACGGGTATTTGCAAATATCTCTGTTAACATTTTTACACATTTTACGAAAAGCTGTAACGAAATTGAAAACACATTGTTCGATAACCACTTTGAGATATACATCCATAAATTATATATAATTATTATCAACGCTAGAACAAACACTGTAATAGATACCTAATAGAGGAAATAATAAAGATAAAGTACAAAGCGATTTAACATGGTTTCCGGAATCCTGATTATGTTATTTATTTATCTCCGTTGTAGTATACGTAATTTTAGTCATGATTGTAAATCTGACGGACCGTTGAAAGATATCAATTTGCTGAGTTCAAATTAATTTATTTAAGAGTCTTTATTTCTTTTCTTTATATAATCTTGGAAATCTATTGAAACCGAAAGCAATTATTCTCCATATATAATAAATATTATATAATTACTAAAGAATTTAAATCATAACTTATTGGTAACTATTTAAGAAACACATGCTGGAATGTAATATATGAGGCTAATAAATGGTAGTAAGACTTCAACACGAGGAAAACCAAGATTTATAAAATTTATTTAAATAAAAGAAGCTATTATGTGGGAGTCATCTTTATTCAAGTTAATGTCTCTGTATTTAATGTCAGCTCTTCAGTTAATTTTAACAACTTTGCAAAAAACCCTCTTAAATGATCTCAAACAAGACAGGGATACTGATTGTCCGTTCTACTTTTAGGCACGAATTATTCAATTAAACTCATTTTAATACTAAGGTTTAAGTAGCTGTAAATAAGAAAATATATTATAAATAAGTTTCAGCCGTATTTCTATGTAAAATTGGTTTATACCAGTTGAAAACATTACGCTCCAGACATTTTCTGTTATAAAATAACAGACATTTTTAATGCTTCAGGAGTTTCAAAAGATTTAATTCACTACAACCTGTAGGCAGTTATCTTTTAAAAGTATAATTAATCTAAAATTAATTTTATCGATCGCCTTTTATTTATAGCAACATTTAGAAAGGAACTCGCAAAAACCGAAACTCGATTTGTTCCGACGTTATCTGACCTTATGTTCTTCCTCTTCAATATAAAACATTAGGCATTAACTCAAGAGTTAAACTACTTTAATACATAATAACATTAATATGTTAGTATATATTAAACTAGTTTAACTGAACTAATGTTCAATCTATTTTTCTATATTTATATCATTCTTTTATAAACATCGGTTAGTAGGTATAACATCATAAAACCTATGTATAGAAAGGTGAAGATTGCGTTTTATTGAGAACATTATCAAATTTCACCCAAAAGAGAAAATGAATTTTCACGAAATCCGTTCAACTAATTGGTTCGTATGTAATCAACTTTAGTCTCGTCTGCGCTAGGAACGTTTAGATCCAATATTTGCTGACTAGAACACATTTTCAAACTATCTACAATGTTAAGTGATATTGAAATAATAAATTTAATATGCTGTCTCAACAAAATACCTACTATCGGAGGATTTTATTAATACAATAGATATAAAGCAGGTGCTTACGTGATTTTAAAGTTGTATGACTTCATATCACGTGCATATAATATTTGTAATTTACTTCAATAAAGACAATAAAATATAAATTGTTCAGAGTCAGCGAAAGATACCTATAAATTAATTACATCCTCAAAAGAATACTTGTATACTCATAGAAGAATAAGACCTCAATCAAAATGTTAAATTTACTCATTACTAAGGAAAGTAGGCGTCTTAAAGCAGAACACCTGCGTAGGCATTGATAAAAAATCTGTAACGGGTCAATAAAAATACGCCTGAATCATTGCAAGATAAAATAGAGCTATAATATGCAGCAAAAATATTCTGCCAAGCCAAGCCAGAATACTGTCAAATATGCAGCATGGAACAGACAGGTGTCGTACGTATGGATAAACATATTGGTGGTACGCGGTTATCACAAGTGTTTAAAAGTTTAATTTAATAGTAAATAAAACTCACATCACAAGTACAATATATAAACAGACTATTCTTCTCTTTGTGACTGTTATCAAATTAGTCTTCTGTAGAATTCAGGAAAGGAAGCCTAATAAAAAAACGTAATTTTTTTTTATTCGAGTTTAAATTATTAGGTGTAAATATAACAAATAGAACTCTATGATTATTTAAATAAATCTTGAGGGCTCTGCAGCCTAGCGGTTGGGTAAAGCAATTGCGACGCCTGATTACCGGCTTCGAGTCCCGGTCGGAACGCAGTAGCATTTAAAAATATGTAATTTGTGTTCTCCCTCGTGACTGGACGAGTGTCAAAAACATAGGCATTTTGAGTAATTAATGTGGTGGAAGGAACTCCTAATAATTTATAAATTCCGTCCGGATCACATACCACCGTTCATAGATCAAAAATTCGTGAAGTGCTATGCGCATTTCAATTTCAGTCCATGAATTTCCGTATACTCGATATAAAATAAGGCCTTGACTTGGCAACGCGACTTATAGATCTACTGATTTTGGAGGTGTCCAAGGGCGTCAGAAATCACTTAATATAAGTGAACTGTATGCTCGTTTGCCTTCCTATAGCAAAAAAAAAAACATTTTTAATTCGTTGATTGTTGACCTGTCGACTAAATTCCTTTACTTTTGAATTGTAATCTGAACACAATTTAATTACTACATCAAACCGTATAATTCTTGAAGTTAGGTCACTACTACGAAACAACCCACTAGTAAGATATTTATAGACATATACTAATTTCTGGCATCAGAAGTAAAAGTAATCACCGACCTCTGCAGTGAGGAGACTTAATCCCTATCTACACATACAGATAATTATAATTGGAGTGCCTATTTGCAGTATTTAATTAACCGCTCTTTGTTAAATACCAGGGATGTATACGCAATACATAAACAAAAATAATGTTTTTCAATTTTTGTCTGTCTGTTTTGGCTAATCTCTGTAACGGTTGCGCCAACTTTGGCGGGTCTCTGCCTACTTTAATTTTAGATTTTTTTATTAATACAGGATATTTGAAGACTACTCCCGAAGACGAAAACGGGTGATAGTAGTTATAGCACCTTTGATGATGGGATGGAAAAAAAATCGACCCTGACTGTAAAAAAGTCACATTTTTAAATCGTTTTTTTAGAGTTATTTACGCTTCATCATGTTTACAGAGCTAAATGAAATGATAATTTCATAAAAAATACTGAAAAAAAAACAGCAATGAAATGCAAATCAAAAACAGTTGATGGTCTAGTCAAGTCGGGTGAACGCACGTCTTTGAGAGGACCGCGCTGACATTTAGCGAGAAATTCACCAAAACAAATCTCTCTCCGTGCGGGGGGCTAAAGCCGTCATTGAAGACACATTAATTATTTCCACCGATCGATAAAGTGTTAGTTATTTCCAATTTATATTTTATGAGCTTAATTATTCGTACTAACTAGTCCTTTTTACGAATTTAAAAACTCTAGTTTGCGTTACATTGCTGGTTTTTTTTAAGTATTTTTTTTGTAATTATCATTTCATTTAGCTGTACAAACATAAAAACTGACTGTTAGTCATATCAAAATAACAACTTTTTAAGTGCGGTCCTGTTTAGCTAGCGACAGAAAACATTTACTACCGGATTTTATGCCCGCCTGTTCTATAATAATATATTCAATTTTATTATTTCTATAAGCATGTTACTGATATATCCAGTAAACTTTGGAGTATAGAAAGATGAAAAGAATTGTAAGACATATTTGAATTCCATCAGGGTCTTGTACCTTCTATCACAAAGGCTGTGTCGTGCTGTAATGCAGATTTTGATTTTAGTCCATGAATTTCCGAAAGCTCGAAATAAAAATAAATGTAAGAAAAGTAATAATTGAATAAATAATCATGAAATGAGATCCACCTGTCTGTTAAGGACTATTTAAAAATAAAAAGTATTTGTCTGCCTTTCTTCTTCAGTACATATCGATTTCTTATAAATATTAGTCCTTGCATAATGACAGGATTAGAAAGGGAACACATATTTATAGCCCTTTAATTATCTTTGTCGATTCATTTCATGAAGATGTGAATAAGAAATACTTATTCATTAATTGAGCTATATATATATATTACTATTATCACTATATGAACTAGCGACGTTAATTATCGAAACGTGCCTGTGTTTCCCCCAAAAACTTCTATTAGGATATAATTTCAATATGTCTTACCCGTAGTCAACTTGATTTTTTTTATACCTTACTTAAATCTAATATTAACTTACTACCAGATCAACGCTACTTTCGGTAAAAAAATATATTATTTAATAAAATACAAACATTTTGATGGAGGAAAAATAACAATATGATCTCTATATTTACTCTTGTATTAATCACTTACGAATTAAAAAATTATTAAATAGAAATAAAATATTGAAAAAATAAAAGAAATACAGAATTAACAAACCAATTTTAAAAAATGTTATAACTAATTCTACATATATTTTCAGAAACAAACGATTATATATTTATTTACATAAATTAAAAAAACTTACCAATAAACATTAATTTCTTTTCTCACTATTACTCCTAAAATAAATCAAAGTGCGAACCATAATTTTTCATTTTTACTTAGCGAAACGAATTGTTATTATTTAAAAATAAAACATTTAATCTTGTAACACGAAAAACTTTGGAACACCGGGACGACCACACAGCTGACAGCCGGCTTTTTCAAATGTTCACGCTTTTTTACTGCTTTCACGTCTGCGCTTTGCCGTTTTAAAAGGGCACAAAGCTATAATAATAGAATGAACTAATTCCTATAATTTAAATTTAAATTTTGCTTATATATATTTTTATATTTTGTAGATTATATATAAATATTTAATATTCAAAGTAATCATACAAAAGAAAAGAAAACAAAATTTGACAAAACAGAGACATCCTTTGTCAAATGTAAAAAACAATTCTTATAGTGCAAAATTTTGTCACTAGGTGGTTTCTTTAATCAAGCAGAATACAATATTTTATAAATCATATAATGTAATATAATACGCATTATGAATGTTTTATATTTTAAATGATTAAATGTAATCACTTTTCTGAATACTATAGAATTTAAGGCATTATAATGTAAAATAGTTGCATATCCGAATAGTATTCATTTCATTGGATTTAGTTCCTGCGCTTCGTTCATTCAATATTTATGCTAAAATAAAAAGACGAATTTTCTTCACATAAATCATTTAGAGTTCATTAAGGAAAATGTAATGCAACGTAAAAAAAACGTTATGCACTTAAAATACATTAAATAATATAAATATGTATTTACTTAGTAATAAGTGAAAACTTATCGGTAATGAGAATTAGTTATTAAAAAATTTATTTCCGTGATCTATTATCGTTTTTTCAAATTTCTTAGGTTATACATATTGGATCTTGGTGCATCTTTAATCTTAGATTATCTCTATTATATAGATAAAATTCAAACGCTATAGATAAAAAATAATTATTTACTTTCATAAGGAACAAAACCAGTACATAACATTAATGAACAGAAGCAAGTTATAACATAATTACTAAAAGTTATATCTGTACTCTGTAGCACTATATTGAAATAGATTCTATGACCACCTCAAACCACTACATAGATTAAACTTCAATCCATTGATAGTTGGGTATCATTCAGCAATCAGCATTCATCTTTAACTAGTATTTTAGATATCTGTGGGTTCATACTTCACGTTCTCAGTTCATCATTCTCTATTGCACAATTTCGGATTTATACGTTTATTGTAGAGGTTAGATTTATAATAAGTTTATATTCAAGTATCTTGGTGTTGTACAGAGTGAAAATCCACATAAAATGGCTCAAAGTAAGCTCAATGACATGGCTGGAAAATTTGCGAAAGGTGGACCACCCGGGCTCGGTATTGGAATGAAAGTGGCGGCCGTATTAGGAGCGGCGGCTTATGGTGTTTCTCAGTCCTTGTTTACGGTCGAGGGTGGTCATCGTGCGATAATGTTCAATAGAATTGGAGGTATTCAAAATCATGTCATGGCTGAAGGATTACATTTCCGTGTGCCATGGTTTCAGTACCCAATCATTTATGACATCAGATCACGACCCAGAAAGATTTCTTCTCCTACAGGATCAAAAGACTTACAAATGGTCAACATTTCCCTCAGAGTTCTCTCGCGGCCAGATTCTAATAACCTTCCTATCATGTATAGGCAACTTGGAATTGATTATGACGAAAAGGTCTTGCCTTCTATATGCAATGAGGTCTTAAAGTCTGTAGTAGCCAAATTTAATGCATCCCAACTTATTACACAACGTCAACAAGTTTCACTACTTATCAGAAGAGAGTTAGTCGAGCGTGCTGCAGATTTCAATATTATTTTAGATGATGTTTCTTTGACTGAATTAAGTTTTGGAAAGGAATACACTGCTGCAGTTGAAGCTAAACAAGTGGCACAACAGGAAGCTCAGAGAGCCGCTTTTGTAGTTGAAAGGGCTAAACAAGAGAGACAGCAAAAAATTGTGCAAGCTGAGGGAGAAGCAGAAGCAGCAGAAATGTTAGGAAAATCTATGGGAATGAATCCAGGTTACCTTAAATTGCGTAAAATCAGAGCAGCCCAAAGTATTTCTCGAATGATCGCTCAATCACAAAACAGGGTGTTCTTGCCAGGCAATAGCTTGATGATTAATCTTCAAGATCCCTCCTTTGACGATCTTTCAGAGAAACTTACTAAGAAGAAGTAACATGAAGCCATGAAAGAGTATGCCATAGTGATTAAACCAGTGCCTGCTCTTTCAGACAATAAAGCATATTTTGTAAATGGCTCGTAGAATCTTGGCTACCAACTAATAATAAAAGATTTGGCATGTATTTAGTTACAAGTGACAGGATTTAATTTCTCTTCTGCATTTCATGTTATTTAGCTGTAGAAATAGAATTTATTATGTAAAGCATTGTGGTTAATAAATATTTTAAATCTTATTACCAATCTATTTATTTGCTTATAGATTTAAATATTGATAATAATAAGCTAGTGTGTGTCATTCACAAATATATACAAGATTCTTTGTTAAGGATTTTAATTGTGTTGTCTAAACAAAATTCTTGAAATATTTGTGCGTACAATAAAAGAAAAGTTCATATAGTTTTCGACAATAGAAAATATGTAGAAATTATTTAAAATTTGATTATATGTAAAAATTCATGTCATTGAAAGTTATACCAATGACTTACATTGCTTTGATATAACCAGATGTAAAAATAATACTTAGGAAAAAATTTATTAATTTGTAATTTTATTTTGTTACAATGTTTTGTTTGTCAAGCAAAGATGCATACTCAAGTACCTGGATCTATGAAGCTATATACCATTTACAATTTAGCAAAACACACAGGATACAAAAAATATATTTTTTTACTGGCTTCAATTGTAACTAACAATGTATTGCAAACTGCTAATACCATATTGATTACTTAATTATATTTGAGATAAAATGTCAATATTTTCAGGCTAATCATATAGTTTAGCAAGAAATTAAAGTTGAATGTTTACCTACTCCTTAGCTGCTACATTGTTTGAAAATTAGTTTTATTGTTTTAGAATTTAGAATCATATTGTGTAATCAAAAGACATGCTCACAACAATTGCAATTTATTTATACTAGGATTACGAACATATAATTAACAATTAACAACAAAAATGATGTCATTTAAATCCATTCTCTACTTTTTAACAGCAGATGGTTGGGGCAAGCGAAATTTAGCCATCTCTATCTCAGCTTCGAAGAAACTCATGTTATCATAGCAAAAATATTCAGGAACTTTATAGGGTCCGCTTTTATTGGGATCCACACCAGGGCCCACCGGTTGTGATGCACTATGAATAACTGCACTGCTCAAGCCAGGTACTTCTGGAGGGGGCGTGGAAGAAGTGGCGCTAATATTAGTACTAGATCCAGATCCTTCACTAAAAAATCTGGCAATTATTCCAAAATTTGTTTTAATACTACACCTTCCAATCATTTTTTACAAGGAATTTTATTTTTATTACACAACAAGTATCTATATCTATTTTTATATGATAAGTAGTATACTCGTATTCTGAATTTTTATATTTGATTTTGACACTTGACAGGTTTGATCTAAATAATAGATTTAAAAATCAGAATTTTAAATGTGAATAGCATCGATTCTCAATGGGTATGTACGATTTATTACGTTACGAATTACCTATGATTGTGAGAATTCTTGACATATAATTTATAATGTACGAAGATAAGTTTTGTGGCATTATAGTTTAAAGAATGATTGCTATAAAATTTTACAAAATCACTTTTCGTCTAAAAGGAGGACTGAACATTATTATACTTTGAAGTGTGTAGATAAAAATAAAAGTAATAGATATTCTTTGATAAATGTTTTTAGTAGGTCTTAATTTTGGTAAAATTTAATACCTTTAAATTTAAATGGTGATACCTATATAATTGTTTTCTTTTTAAATTGATATTTTTGTGTTATAGATAATAAAAATCCTTAAACAAAAAAGAAGGAAAAACAACAAATGAAAATATTTGTCATAGTATACTCTATATCAATATCATAGATAATTTCAATATACTCTATTGTCCCAAACCACAGATGACGGCGATGTCTATTGATATTCTTCTCGTACTATGTCTATGAGACTTTTTCACGACTGTTTTGGATAGCTAAATGGCCTTGCCTAAATCGCCGAATTTTCGATCAAATCGTGTGAAAATGTATTTTATTTAATATTATTTTGTTACACCAATATTTAATGATGTGCTATAGACTACAGTAACGTGTTTGCATTAAAGGAAGTTCTATAAAACAGTAGTTCAGCCATTTACATGAAAGGTGAGTACAAAAAATTGGTAAGTACCTCGGTAACTTTTTGTTTTACTGTTACAGGACTATATTCCACTTGAAACAAACAGAATTGCGATAAATATTATATTGACTCATATTTCTTATTGGTTTATGTTACAAAAAGGCATACAATTAAGAAGATTGTATATAATGGTTTGTATATATGCCATTACCGCTGGGTGCTGTTTATAATTATACCTATGTATAGTAGGCAGCAATGTGTATAATCCGACTAAGTGAAGATGTCTCCTATAAACGTCAATTCTTTTCTGAACGGTACTCTTTTAACTATGGTAACATGGATTCCTAGTATTTAATATTAACTCAGGAAAATGCTTACGAAGTTTATTAATATTCAATTAAAATACCATATTTTTCTGACGGTTTAAAATATTGTTGGTAATAAAAATGTGAGTGATTTACTATTTTAATTTCATATGTAACTACTAACTCTAGAAATAAAAACTACTTTGTGGATGTCTGTCAAATAAAACAATTTTATCTGTGGTATTTCATTCTTTAGAATTTCAGTTTTATTTTCGCCGTTTCCTGGGAATTCAGTAAAAAAGCATTATATTTGTGTTAATTGTTAGGGCGGTTTATAAAAGAAAAAACCCAGAACATTTCTAAGTTTTGTTTTATGCATTGGTTCAATTAAATAGGAAATGGCGGAATCTGCGCCTGTAAATGATGTACTTTGTGGAGCAGTAGAATACTTAGTTAAACTTGGTTCTAATTTACGCCAACGTTCTGAGGTATTACAAAATAAACGAATAAAAAAAGATAAATTAAAAAATACACATGCTGTGCAGAAAGCCGCAAGTAAAGTATTATTAATATGCGAGTTATCAAAAAAATCGATAGATACGGTGGAAGCTAGTGTCAAAACTATTTTGTCTCAAATTGCAAGTCTTCAAGCAAATATTAGTAGCGGGAAAAGTTCAAATTCAGAAAATATTTCACAATATCAATATTTTGTTTATAATTCAAGGAGATTAAAAATTCAAAGCAAATTGAATTTCAAACACTATACTTCGGTAAAAGTAATAGCTTCTGAGTTGCCAATTGCAATGCAAGATAAATATCCAGTCTATTATGATTGTAAATTATATAGATTGAGAAGGAAATCTATAAATCTGATTTCAGAAAATAAAAATGTTGAGGAATGTGATCAATTAGAGTCTAATAATAAAGTAGTCTCTAACCTGTTAGATGTGGAAAAAGCAGATAATGCTAAGGATAATGGATGTGATAAAACATTGCAAAACAATGACACAGCAATACAGAACGGTGATGATGATTCTCAAGTAACTTTTCATAGTGATTTCCCACATGAAAAATACAGAAAAAATAATACACATGGTGTGGAAAGACGTAATAAAGATAAAAGTGTTGATAAATGTTCATTAAAAATGGAGTCAAATAAGAAAAACAAAGAAACACTGTTTAAAATAGTTGATGATAGGAGCAATCATCAAGAAAATGCATCTGAAAATGAATTAATAACACTTAATATGGAGAAGGGTATTGAAAGTATTGATACTCTGCATATTAACTCTCAAAATATGAAAACAGATACTTTAGACAAAATTATTGGTGAAGAAATAGATATAAGCAAAGATGTCATTAATTATTCTGAAAAAAAAGAAACATATCATTTATTTGACAATAGTCATGTCACTGTTAACACTAACTGTGCACACAGCTTAAGTAATGATCAAAACAATATTAATAGTAAGGAAGGTATTAATAGTGAACTCTTAACTAAGGATAATACTCAAGATGTATCCAGCCAAAAGAAATTTGTTTGTGAAGAAAATAATATTAAAGGCACAAATAATTATGAAAGTGATACAAGTGTGGATACTACAAAAACATCATTCATAAAATGTGTCAATATTAACAAATTGTTAAGGGCTGATAAATTAACAAAAATAATACCTGCCCGTGCATCATGTGGAAAAAATGTAACACCAAATAGAAACACTACAAAACCTTCTCTATCAAAGTCCCATTTTTCAGTTCCTGTGAAGACAAAAAAAAATGATAAATATAAGAACAGAAAAGAAAAAAAATTTAAACCTAAAGAATTTACTGTAAAAATTACTAGATTACCAAAATTGAATGTCAAGTTTTTGGAAAGCCAAAATTTGAGAAGAATTATTCATAATGAGACAGTTCTATGTAAATTGGTGTCTAAATCAGAAGAATATAAATGTGCTAGTAGCCCTAGTGAGGATATAGACTCAGTAAAAAAATCATTATTACTTGTTTCTGATTCAGAAAACACTGAAGAAGAATTCCAGCAAATAAAGAAGAAAAGAAATAATTCAACTCTTTATAACTCAGATTCTTATATTGAACATTCTACAGAATCTATTAAAAAAGCTGAAGAAGAGTTGCTTGTAGCATCAAATCTAAAAGAATGTTCCAATAATGATATAGAAAATGTTCATAAATCTCCAAATGCTGCAGTAAAAGATAATAATGATACAGGCACTATAATTAGCAAAAAACAAATAAGAATTGTAGGATGTCATACTAACACCAAAGCAGAAGTTTGTGATGAAAAAAGTAAAACAGATTCACAAAGAATTTTAAAGACCCCAGATGTAACAAGCCACCAAGCATTAAATATATCTAAAAATGGTGATTTGCTTCTTGAAAATTCAAATACATCTGAAAACAAGCAGGATCCTGTACAAATACCTCCTTCAAAGCGAAAAAAAATAATGGAAAACATGGAAACAAAGAAAATGTTACTAACAGATTCATCAAGTTCGGAGACAGAAGATGAAAAGCTTCGAGATGTCTTAAATCAGATGAAGGCAGACCTTCTTAAGGGTGATGATTCTGATGCAAACAAAATGTCATCTTCCGATTCAGACTGCTTATCCTTCAAGTGCAAAAACATTAAAGATGGATCTAGGAGCAGCTCAAAATCTATGACAGGACAGGAAAGGTCTGGTGCAACTGTAAAAGATGAAATCAAGTCCATTGGAAGTGATCCCTCAGCAAAGGTTAGGAAAAAATGAATGTCAAAAAATTTCCTGTAGTTAATAACAAAATGTGTATTGGCAGTATATTATAAATAGATGGATAGTTTCTCACTTTTCAATTTAAGCCTAATGACATATTTTAACATAGAGTTAACCATTACTGTTTATTATTATGTTGTATGTCTTAACATATGTTAGCATAATAAAGTATTAAAATTGGATAAGAGAGAAGCTGTTTTTAGTTAATAAGATTATACTGTTAACTATTTCATTGCAACTATATGAATTAAACTGTCATTATAATAGTTGTTTTTATTTAATTTCTCCAGATAAAAGGTTGGATGTTAGGTTGCTACCTGTATTTTAATTAAAAATAATAATTACAGATGGATCATTCTAATGGTAAATCAAGCAGTGGCAGTCAACATTCAAATAGTGAAGAATCTGATAAAGAGATAGATGGGTAAATAAAGAATGTTTGTTCCTTCACTACATTAATAAAAATGGGATTAACAATTAATTGGGATATTGTACTTAAAGCTGCTTAAATCAAATAAAGCAACTTTATAATCTGATAAACGCCTAGATAATTCTTAATTGTGCTTTTCTTTAATTTGTGTACATTGTGCAGGTAATATAGTTTCATTATTATATAATTAAACAAATCATTTTGTCTACACTATTATTCTTAAAAAAGTTGCTATTATGGAGTTTCATAGTTTGAGATAACAATTAATATTATATATGTATATCATACCATGTATTGTCATAATAATAATTTTATTGAATGCATATTTGTGTATATTTTGTCTGAATAACTATATTTAGGGAGTTGTTAATTGTTATAATTCGTTACAATACAAATTTGTTCTTTTATCCATAAAGAAACAAAAAAATATATCAACAACTATAAAATACATATTTTATATAACTATAAAGGAAGAAATATGAGTCAATACTTTAAAATTATCATAGGTTGTAACCTAATCTGGACAATATAAGCAAATCTAGTTTCAATAACTGTGTAATTTGTTTGTAAAACAAATGAGGCCACAAAGAGGAGAGAGTATTTTTATTGTTTTCTTTTAAAATGTAAGGGTTGGTGTTGGTGGTGGTTGCTTCGGTAACAACTGAAGTGAAACAATAACTATTTTTGATCAGCAGTAGGAAATGTTCAATTTGATGAATCAGACTTGTTTAACACTTAATTGCACCTATTGAAAACGAATATTTCAATATTTTGCCATTTTTTGTCTACAGGAAAATTATATTTTTTACATATATAATTTTCCGAAACGGCTGACCCGTTTTTGATGGGACTTTCATTAGAAGACAGGTTATAGCCGGCAATATCGGCTCATTTTAACGAGGATTAAGCCGAAATCGACAAAATTCATGAAATGTCATTGTTCAGTTTTTAGCTAAAATTAACTGGCGGAACACTGGGCATCAATAAAGAATCATAAGGTTTAGTTGATGCTGAGTGATCCCTACGCCACCTGACATCGTTAAAAAAATATTTAATTATTATTAATTACATTACAAATGAAACTACCGAGGTGTGTATTGTCAGTTATCATAATATTATATTCACATACTTCCATATGCATATAACCTCTGAAGCCAAATTAAACACAAGTTATTTGGACTTGCAAGTTCTGGTTTACGGTTATTTTGATATTTCATTATACTGATAGAATTATTTTGTATAGCGTATAACTAGTCCATATTTATGAACCTACCGTCCCGTTCAAGTTTGTTTTACTTGGGGAATGATTTTGAATCGTTTGATTCTTTTAGTATTGTTTCTAGTAAGAAAATTCCGATGAAGTAAAAGCGTAATGTAATTTATGTGGTCGAGAATTCAATTACTGCCAAAGGTTATTTAAGTATCATCAGTTGTGTTAGAGTATAAATGGTAAATTAGAATTTTGAACATGTATCAGATATTTTTCTATCACCTAACCTAAAAAAACTCGCAACATGAATGACGAACAATAACTACGCGTAATTTTAAAATTAGCAGTTTTATTAAAACAAGTGATAGTATTAATATAAGCCATAATACGGTACTATTGACTTTTTAGACTCTAAGACTTAGAAAAAAGTGAAAAAAGGAGCTTAATTTTATTAGGGCCCGTACAGTACATTCATTCTTTTTATTTATGTCAGACTACATTTAATTGAAATTACGATAATTCTGAACAGGTTAACGAATCTAAAGACGCTTAAAAGGTCCCATAGACGGACGCAGCAGTCTAAGATTCACGATCGTTGGCGCGAGTTCAGAATGGCTAAAATGCCGAAGATGCCAGTGATGAGTGAAGAGGTGCTACTGCAGCCGGATTCTAACTCTGATGCCGAGTCAATAGGCTCAAATGAGGACTGTGAAGTGGAAGGTAGATTTTGATTACAACTTCACCTTAATCTAAAAGAACCAAGCTATTTTACTTATTCAGTCTAAAATATTTCATTAATTTACTGATTTTACCCGTGAGATTGTTCTTTAGGCTCTCAAATTTTTGTAACGTATTTTGAGATGGTTTTAACGAACATTTAATTGTGAACACACTAATATAGTTAAATGACTAACGATTTTCGTTATTGAACAAAATTATAAAATCTAATCATCAATCTTCTTGTAAGTTAAAGCTCTGTGATTAATATAGTAATAAAGCCGTTTGCACGTATATTTTATTTGTTTACTCAGTATTATAGCATATTATTATAGTATTATAGCACCAAAATATAAACGACTCAATTTTTAATAACTAATGTATTTAATTTAGAACTACCTAGAGTTCCTGTAGCTGGTTTGAATGGCGATGGCGAAACAATGGCTAAAGACGACTTATTAGGGGACAGTGACTCGTCAATATCTCAGAATCAAAATAAATCATCACAGGTACGGTCAATACCAATCTATACGTTTCGTCATTACGAAGAGAACCCAACAGGGTTTCTTGGCTATTTTTCTCATAACCGGGCGCGGTCTTGAAAAGCCTTTTAAATTTACAGTTTAAGTGACGTTTATAAATGAATAAATGATTTTTGAAATGATGTTAAATAGATGTATAACAAACTTATTTCAGGATGATAAAGAAGGCGATTCAGAGGAAGATAAGTAAGTTAATATTCATGTTACAAATTAGTATCTTTAAATATTTGATACATTCATAGTTGATTATCCACGAAAGCATTAAATATTAGCCTTAAAGCTTGCTGCATTTAAAATATATCAGATATTTTCAATAATACCAATATAAAAACAAATGACAAAATATAAAAATATTGTGAGGAATTTTTAGAATTATTGCAATAAAAACATCTTACGAAACCGCAATACACTTTTTATAAGTGTCATTGAACTAAAACTTGACTTCTTATTTTTTACAAGCGTAAAATCAAAGCGTCGCAAGGCAAACGCAATATCATCCGATTCGGAGGCGGGTTCCTCGCGAAGAAAAGAACGAAGAATCAGCGATTTTGAGGATTCGGATGACGATGGTTTAGAAGTAGTTAAAAAAAGTAAAAGGAAGAAAAATAGGAGTGATAGCGATGCCTCAGGTGGATCTAATACTGATGGGTAAGACAAAATATTAACTCTGGTATTATAGTAGCTCACGCATTACTTCAACAGTACAGGATGTGACATTGGCTTTGAGCTAGGAAAAGTATCAATGATAAATAAAAGGCCCTTATCGCGATGAAAATTCTGCAAGCGGCACCTAGGTTTACAACTCCACTTTTAAGACTACAAATTGCATAACTCTTTAACGATATAGGATAGACAAATCTATATTTCCATTTAATTTATTATTTAAACTTTCTTTACCTTGTAAACATATTATTTGAAAACTGAAAATATTAACATTAATACCGAGGGACGATAAGTCTGCAATTGCATATCAGTATGTATTTTGTACTGTAAAATGTTAATAAATATATGAATTTAATATTTAAGCGCTATTTCAGAGTTCTCGTGAATATATTATAAAACTATTTATTAATTTAGTATTGTTTCTTAATTAAGATATTATATCTCTATTCATAGTAAAAAGAAAAGACGTAGAATTAAGAATATGGATGACAGCGATGGTTCCGGCTCGGAGACAGAAAACGAAGGTCGATATAAACATGGTAGAAAAAATATACGAAAGGTATGATATCGTTATTGAGCTATTATGATTTATAAAAAATAAGAATGAATAAGCTCTTGGTTCATGGAAATTTTAATACATTAATGGTTTTTGTAGGTAATGGGAAAGAATCAATTAGAAGAAGCAACGAAGAAAGCAGCTCGCGAAGAAAAAGAAAGGATTGCACGAATCGCTGAAAGACAAAAACTAGTAAGGCTTGATATGACTTATTTCAATTATATCTTTGACATTTATTTACATATCATATAAAAATAATGAGATATTTTGTGTATCTAGAGTTCTTATTTATTTTCTTATATTTTTTTTATATTGCTATATTTTCATCTAGAATGCTGCATTAAATCGAAAGTAAATTGCAATAATAATTACTTTTCAGTACAATAACTTGTTATTTGACGAATCCGGCAAACCAGATGAGGTAGTTTTAGATAAAGTCGTCCTTGACTTCGATCCCGAAACAAAGGAACCAATTATTGAAGTAGACAAGGGTCTCGTTAAGAAATTGAAACCGCATCAGGTAAGATTTATTTAGAAATAGCAGTTCTAACTGCGTTAATCAAAACGAAAGTAGCCTAAGTTACACATTACAAACATTAGGTATCTCTCAATAATAATCGCGTGAAAATCGGTCAAACCACTACAGAGATTTGGTAGTACAAATAGGCGATCGGAACAAAATTTAATAGTCGAGCGTGTATCTTATTGATGTTTGGTTATTAACTTTAAACTGTGTACATTTTACAGGCGAATGGTATAAAGTTTATGTGGGACGCCTGTTTTGAGAGTGTCAAACGAATAAAAAAGAATAAGGGATCCGGTTGTATCTTAGCGCACTGTATGGGTCTTGGAAAAACGTTACAGGTATTAAATTTTAGCAACTTAGTGCATTAGAGTTTTTAAATTCCACAAAAGGACTAGTCAGTAGGAATAATTAAGCTCATAAAATAAAAATTGGAAATAACTAACGCTTTCTTGATCGTTGTAAATAATTAACGTATCTTCAATGACGGCTTCAGCCCGGGGAGAGGTTTGTCGTGGCGAATTTATCGCTAGATATCAGCGCGGGCCCCTCAAAGACATGCGTTCACCCGACTTGACTAGACCATCAACTGCTTTTGATTAAATAAATGAGATCGACAGCAGTACGTCTATGCTAAGACTATGTTAAATCTCTTTTAAGACCAGCTAGGTGTCTCTAAGACCTATTTGTCTTGGATCTCTCCTTGGGCGATGGCGACTTAATACCGTATGCTCTTTTATTTTCTATGAAATAAAACAAAACACTGAATTAATTGCTTAATGTCTTATAATTAGGCTAAATCTTTCTTCACAAATGATTAAATTCGACAGGTGGTGTCTCTCACTCATACACTACTTATTCATAGTGATTTAACGAGTGTCAATCGTGTGTTGGTGGTGTGTCCTTTGTCCACCGTATTGAACTGGGTCAATGAGTTCAAGATGTGGCTCAAACATGCCGAGACTGAATACGAAGTTGATGTCTATGAACTGTCTAGGTAAAATTTTAAAGATATTTGTCAAAAAAGTTACTAATGGTGTAACGATCTTGTTTTTATCACTTTAACTGTTTCCAAAGATTTTTGTAATTTATAGAACATACAAAGTTAAAAACTATAAACATTGTACATTGCTGTGACAGGTGATATTTTTCCTGTTTCTCTGATATTTCTTTACGGACATGTATTGGATTTTATGAGTAACAAATACTTTCCCTTTTAGATTCAATATTACCGATTAAAGTGTATGGTTTAGATGATTTTGATAATTGAATGCCGTACAGGTTCAAACAGAACTCAGACCGGGCGTACCAGCTGTCGCAATGGTACCAGCATGGCGGAGTGTGCGTGCTGGGCTATGAAATGTTCCGCAACCTCTCCTCCGACAGCAATAAGAAGTTTAAGAAAAAAATGCTCAAGAACTTCCAGGAGAGTCTTGTTGACCCAGGTATATATTTGAATATAGATGAAAGGATTGGTCACGAGTTTGTTTCCGCTAGATTTAAAATGTTTATTTGAGAGTTCTATTAAGATTTTCGTTTGTCGGAGATCTTTCGTCTATTCATGACGTGCATATTTGGCGATTCGACTTAAATCTATGAAGAACCTATTTTTCCAAATAAGAAACAAAATAATCAACAGGACATCAGTAAAATAATATCATTTAGTTAAGGTAAATTAGGTTAATCGAGCTCATTTGTAAATGATTATCTAAAAAAAAGTGTTTTTTTTTGGAATTAATATAAATTCTTTAATTAGGTCCTGACCTGGTGGTGTGCGACGAAGGTCACCTCCTTAAAAACGAAAAGACAAGCCTCTCACAGGCCATGAACAAAGTGAAGACGTTACGGCGCATTGTGCTCACAGGGACGCCGCTACAGAATAACCTGAAAGAATGTAAGCTTATCTGGAATGTTATAAATTTTCTATTGTATGTATGTATGTATGTTTGGCCTTATTTTGTCCTGCTCAAACATTAAGGGCAATAATGGTTCTCTAGATTTGCCATTATAGAGACATACTCTTTATACAAAGCATCTTAATTAAAATGTACACTAATGTAATTTCTAAAAACAAAACTATCAGTAGTATGCCTCTACGTTAAAAAATCGCTCGATGGATCAGTAGTAGTAGTAAATACTAATCATATAACACTAATTCTATATATAAGCAAAGAAATCTTAAAAGCAAATTTATATGAATCACATTTCTAAAATTTTGTTATAATATGTGAATGGACAGACTATAAGGAAGCTTTTGTTTAGATAATATATGCGATACATCTTTGCAGATTACTGCATGGTACAATTCGTAAAACCCAATTTATTGGGGAAGTACAACGAGTACCTCAATCGCTTCGTCAATCCCATCACAAACGGACAGTACACTGACTCGACGGAACACGACATTAAGATTATGAAGAGACGATCTCATGTGTTGCACAAGATGCTCGATGGAGCTGTACAGGTCAGTGTGCTAGCAAATAAAACATACAAAATTATTTTTTGTACTTGATTATAACTGAAAACGAGATATTAAATAAATACTTTAAGATATATCTTTTAACGTTGTATTCTTATAGATACATACAATATTTATCCTCGCAATAGATATTTACTAGTCTTCCAGAGGCTAAGATTCACAACAATAATCTGGTTTTTAAAGATTATAACTTCCTTTCTAAAATCATACAACTGAAATTAGTTCTAAACACAGTTTTTACACGGGAAAAAATAAATCACGATTAATAAATTTAATATTACAGCAATTTTTGATTAAAACCTTGATGACAAACGAATGTGGCTTAAATGAAAATAACATTATTTCATTACTTTCGTAACTTATGCCAAATTCAAATACAAAATCTTAAAATCAAGTTAATAATAATTTGCATATAAGCTTAAAACAAATGCTTTCTCTTGATTTCTAGTAAATATCTTTCATTTTTGTCATGGATCTTTAAGAATCTCTAGATCTTAAATTTTTTTTAAATTTGTTTAATTATATTCCTTCAGAGACGAGATTACGGCGTGCTAGCCCCGTTCTTGCCGCCAAAGCATGAGTATGTCCTATTCATTACGCTCACTGACGTGCAGATACAGCTCTATACACATTATCTAGACAATTATTCGCGAAAGTAAGTATTATTTTTTTATACCTAAGTAGAGAAGAATGTCGTGTTGATAGTTCTTTATTATTCTGAACTTCAATGACTATGACAGCTCATCTATGAATTATTAAGATTAAACAAAGATAGCATATTTTTTATGGCCCTATATTAGTGTGACTTAATTATTATTTTTGTATATATTTATAAAATTTTACTCTTACCCATATTCCATATTAACAAATATATTTCTAATTTTTAGACCTTTACCGGGCAAATCATCAGGATTTTTGTTCCCTGACTTCCAGTCTCTTCAACGAATATGGACGCATCCACTAGTTCTTAAATATAATTCAGAGAGATATGAGATCATGCAACAAAAAAAGGTACTGTTTTATTTTTATATATGTTAAATTATTAAAAATTAAAACTGTATTTATTTATTTTATGTTTCAATTTTTCAGAGAGAACGAGAGGAAGAAGATTCAGCTGGTTCATTAGAGGATTTTATCGATGATGATTCTACTCCAGAGGTATGTATAATATATCATTAATAACATTGTAGTAATTTATTATGAACCTAAGAATTAATTGAAAAGAATTTACATTTTTGTTAATCATTACTTAAATTAGGGATCAACTTCAGAAGAGTCTACAGAATATTTCTCCGATATGAGTAATGATAGTCGCAAAAAGAGTAAGAAGAAGAAATCGCTTAAACAGAATAAACGTACAACACGCCGTGGAACGAGAGCGAACCCTGGTATATAATTGAGATATAAATAAATTATTTTAATAGAAATATCCTTTTTTTAATGTAATCAAACAACCAATTGAAATTAAATTTAGTTGCAAGTAAGTTTATATAAACTTATGCATATGCATAGAAAATGCAAAATTAGGATGTTTTCCGTTTTCCAAGCAATTTTGTTTCACAATAATATTCGTTTAATCTCAAAGAATATTTATTACAATAAATACCTAAATTGGTTCAGCCGATCTCCAGTTTTGAGCTTCGATTACCAATTGGCGATAGATTTTTATTTATATAGATAGATAATTAGAATTAACCGTTTATATGAAGCGACTTGTTTTATAAAAAAACCATGAATGTTAAATCATAGATCATCTTACTAAATCTTATTTGTGTCCAATAAGAAAATAAATAGATGTCAATGTGTGCACAGTGGAACTCGACGACGATGACGTACAAGAAGTCGTGGAAGTGAAAAATGAAAATCCAACAGAGTGGTGGATGTCCCTTGTCAATGAGGAAGAGCTAGAAGATATGCGCAACTCGCACAAATTGGTGCTACTCTTTGATATCCTGCGGCAGTGTGAGGCTATTGGAGACAAATTGTAAGTGTTTTGTTTATGGTTTCTCACTATGAACCGGTTGTAGTTTAGGAATAATAGTTTTCAGGGCTGTGGAACCTAACGGTAAGATCAAACAACTGCTAAAGCAGAGGATCGGGGACGGTTCCCATTTGGAAGGCGCGTTGCATTAACAAATTTGTGATTTTTCTCCTGTTTCGAATAAGGGCTACTCGTGGCGACAAGAGTATGAATAATACAGACATTGGTTAGAAGTTTCTAACAAAATCATGGGAAGGTCATGTCATGCTCAAATGGCGTGTTTCGACTTCGTTCTATAAATTTTCATATACTCGAAATAAATATACATATGGTCGGCAGCAGCACGTCATTTAATAATAAATGATGAAACGTGGCTAAGATCTGGATGGCTAACACAATGTATAAACATTTGTTTTCAGATTGGTATTCTCACAATCACTATACTCATTAGATTTGATAGAACATTTTTTGGCAAAAGTAGATGAAGCGACGCAAGAAGGACGCGTAGATGAAAAATTAAGAGGGCATGTTGGTAAGTGGTTTAAGCTTAGTTATAAGCGAAATTCGCATTAGCCCGTGTCTCCCACAGGTGTAATTAGATTTCTGTTTACAACATACCTGTACCTGCAATTAGGAAAGTACTCCATTTTTGTGCTTCTAATAAATATTTTCGACCTTCCAAAATAAATATTATATTTTTATAGGTTCTTGGGCACCAGGCGTAGACTATTTCCGTTTAGATGGTTCCACATCCTGCGAAAATAGATCTATTTGGTGTAAGAATTTTAATAGAGAAGACAATCCAAGAGCAAGGTGAGATTCAAGTGTTATTAACCATAAACAACATCGTTGGCCGTAGTCTTTTCTCCTGACTCTGATAATACGTTATTATTTAAACTGCTACACAAACTTATAGAATATATCAATATTTTTTCCGTTGTAGCCTCCTAGAAGCTACCATATGGCATTTTAATATATTTTAATTATTTATTTAATCCACACAGTGTGTTGACAATAACAAAAATACATGGTCCAGTCAACCCACTAAAAAAAGGACGTGTCACAAGTTTTTGTTTCTATACAGGGAGTAAAAAAGGGTATAGGAGTATAGTGGTTAAGAAGATTAATAATCTTAGAACTACCTATAAAAAAAGAGCTTAATAAAATTAAAAAAAAACGTGTAACATGTAAAACGTTCTTTAAACACATAACCAGATCCAATATCACAGTTTTAAAAAAATTTAACATTTAACTTAATTTTTTTTGTTTTAAAATAATATTTTTTTTATAGTCAGGATCGATTTTTTTTTCCGTCCCATCATCAAAGGTGTCATTAATACTATAACCTGTTTTCGTTTTCGGGACCAATCTTTTTACACCTGTATATACGTAGATACAACAAACAATAAAGTACATAGCATAACAAAAAATCAAAAAAATTATCATATTCTGTATTTATTACTTATCAGACTGTCTTAATATTCAAAACATTGATTATATTTTTATTGGTAGTCAAATTTCACAAAGTTTACTATACTTATTATTATGTATATTCTAGGTTATTTCTAATATCAACGCGAGCTGGTGGTCTTGGTATTAACTTAGTGGCGGCGAATCGCGTTGTGATATTCGACGTGTCGTGGAACCCTTCACATGATGTGCAGAGTATTTTCAGAGTGTATCGTTTCGGTCAGAAGAAGCCCTGCTATATCTACAGATTTCTTGTTATGGTGAGACAATTATATTGGTAATCAGTCCTATGAATTCAGTTAACTACCTTGTTAATGTGTAGATTTTATACTATATATTATTAATATCGAACGAAATAGATTCGTTACTATAACATACAGGATTTTGTAAGTCTTATGTACAGATAAATGGCTTAATATAATGATAATTATAAATGACAAGCATTAATGGGAGTAGAGGAAGCGAAAAGGGGTACTCAGAATCGCGGAAGGTGGGAAGCTGCCCACCTCTACAGGTTATATGTAGGTTGAATTCAAGAATGTTCTCATGTTTAAGGGTACGATGGAAGAGAAGATATACGAGCGACAAGTGACGAAACAGGCGATATCGAAACGAGTGATAGACGAGCAGCAAATAGACAGACACTACGCAGAGAACGATCTCGCGGAACTGTACAAATTTGAGCCTAAACCTCCTCAACCCAGACCTATTCCGCCTTTGCCGAAGGACAGACTCTTCGCTGAGATGCTCAAGGAACATGACCAATTGGTAAATTTTTATTCATCTAGCTAGAGGTGCGATTAGTTTCATTCTCGTTTATTTCATGTATATTTGATGATGGAGCACATCTATTTGATTAGGTAACATAATACTGCTACTTCAACAACTAACATCAGCTATTTAGCTCTAACAGTCTCATCAAAATCAGTCGAGCCCGTTCGGAGATTATCTAGAAAGAATAGACAAACAACAAAACTATTGCTTTATATGTGAAATAGATTCTTCAATTTTATATGTATACTCGTAGATTATAAATTTTGTTTGTTATTGAATGACAGAAACTAGTTCTTTTTAATGCCAGATTCATTTTTGTATTGTTGTTATAATAATAGAAGATTCCAAGTAAGGTTTACCTAATGAAAAATATATTTTAACGAACACATACCAATAGAGTTGTCAAAAAAAAAGTGGTCAAGGATATGTAATTACTAAAAAATTTGACATAAAATCTATTAGTCTCTGAATAAAATTTAAAGATTTGTGAAATATTTAGTATACAATTAGTTATTGTGGGGCTTATATTATGCAGATTTATAAATACCACGAGCACGACTCGCTATTGGAGAACAAAGAGGAGGAGACGTTGACGGAAGAGGAGCGGAAAGCGGCCTGGGAGGACTTCGAGAACGAGAAGACGCGACCACCACCTATGCCCTTCCCTTCCCCTTACACCATGCACAATGGAATGAGTATGTTCAATAAATATATCTAGACATTGCGTAATAAAAAATTCAAACAAGTAACGACAAGAAGAGGTCTCTTATGTGACGATAATAACAATTTATACTGAGCGGTTGCAGTTTTTGGATTTGTATGTGCGTTCGAATGTCGCATAATTTACCAACCCTGTACCCAGCCGGCGACGACGGTATTTCCAAACCAATATGCGTTTTAGTTGTAGTTCTAATGATCGAAATAAATGCATATTGTCGATGGCGCAATTTAAATCATCTGGGATGTCTACCATATGGCGAAAACCATCGAGTGAGCCTCACTCTTATATGTTGATATGTATGTTTGCAGTGTCAGGTTTACTGGCTCAACAGCATCAGCAGCAGCTAGCGTATTCTGTGGTCGCGGACATGTTGCGGAAGGAAGCCCCTACTATGACAGAGAACCAGATTCGGGATATGATGCTATTATGTAGCGCTAATCCACAGGTATGATTACGTCTCTTCATAGATCACTTAATTTTATTCGATAATGTTAAAAAACGTTAACAGCGTAAATAAATATTATATTTTAACATGTGTGTATATTTAGTATTCCTAAATCATTTATTATTTATACATATAGATTAACTTATATGACAGTATCAGAATATGCTATAGGATATTTGATCAAAAAAATAATAGACTACTGTCTCATTAAAAAAGCATAAATTTAACGTACGTACCGACTACGTGAAATTTCATTTGATTCAAATATTCTATTAATGTTTTTTTTTTTGTTATGACATCACTATTCATGATATTTGATAGAATTAAAATTTATCTGTTTAGATGTTCGCAGGATATGATTATGGTGTAAGTTTTATAAATAAATATTTTAAAGCATGTATGTATGTGTTGTATTCTATTTTAATTTATATGTCATGTCTATTTAAGAGTGCTCATCGTATTTATGATAAGTCTAAATATACAATATTTGTCAGAATATAAATTATTAATACCTGTACTTGGTGTATATTTCGATTTGCGCTCATTTAGATAAGCACTTTTACATTATTATTATTCTATACCGCGAAAAGTTATACTAAATCCAGCTTGGCATTATTAACCTTGTTTTGATAACATATTCATTAATATATTGTATTTATCCACAGATGATGCAAAAAGTAAACGAAATGTACAAATATCCACAATCAGGGATGGTCAACCCGGCTCTCATGAACGCCGTTATGAATGCTGGTATGTATATGACATATTGTATTAAGACGTTTTTGTTTACTCAACATATTCACTTGTAAAAATATTTCAGTATTTATTTCAAGAAAATACTTTAATTTTTTTTCTATCTTCAACTTCATTCATATTGAGATACCATTAAAACTTTTTTACCTACATTTCACCACACTAATAAATTGCCTACAATCAAATTATTGGACGATTTAAGATTTATATTGAATCAGACAGACAATTTCAAATTTATACTATTAGAATGGATATTAAATAAATAATATCCTATTAAATACAACTAGGTGGAGGCGGTGGTATGCCTATGGGCGGTACGAGTGGGTTGCAGTATGAGCCGCCCTGGCAGCGACAGCAGCAGATGAGGTTGCAGCAACTCATGCAGCAGCAGAATGTATGTATCGTATATCTAAATTTTCATATTGATAATGATCGATTAACTAAACGGGCAATGAATATGTGAGAATTCGCTGCTTTTGAATTAAATATACTGACAGCACCTTATCACTAAAAAGCTGTTTTTAGACGTTTAAAAAATGAGGTTTGATTTGGTAGATTTTTCCAAATTTATTATTAGTTTTGCGAATTAGTAAATTTTCGCAAAACATTTGTTTACTAATATCCAATTAAGGAATTGGATAGCAAGCGCTTGCGTGAGCCATTCTAACTGCTATTCGTGAAACTAGGTAAATGAAAAACTATTCTGTAAATTATGGTCTTTTGCGATTCAAGTTAAACTGGCAGGCTTGACTGTAATAGTCTTTTGACGTTTCAACAGATTGGTGCTAAGTATTACGCGGGTGGTCTAGGTAGTCGTGACCCGGTGGCGATGGCGTTACAGCATCAACGAGCACGGGAGATGATGCTGGGCGAACGATCTCGACCACGTGGACGTCCGCCACACCGCGAACCACTAACAGCCGACAGAGCGAACCGGCCAGCTCCACAAGACATCGTCAACCTAGATTCAGACTAGGCACGATCTCGGTTCAAACTATAGAAGTAGTTTAATTTTATAATTTATAGTCTATGTGTTATTAGGATGTATGAGCTTTATTATTGTAAAGTTTTATCACAATCCGTTCAGTAGTTTTGGCGTGAATATGTAAGCTAGACACATTCATTCATTCTTACTGCCTCGGTTATGTTATTAGTCGTATAATGTAAGGCAGCACAGCTAACGTGTTATTAAAATTCTGATGTTATTTACTTATCATGATTATAATTATTGTTTAAACTATATTTTAGCTCAAAGTCAGAACACAGTTAAGAGTTGATCTCACAAATTATGCCTAGTAAAATAGAATTCGTATCCAAAATATTTAACTAGTAATAGTATATGAAATTGCCAATTCAGGATTATTTTCTGAGGCGGGTGCTTTGATGTGGATCGTTGGCAAGATGCAATAAATAAATATATTTTTTTTCCAGGGCAATGTAACAAATTAAAGTAAGTGTACAGTAAATGATATTAAGGTGCTACGCAGCAAATTGAAGGGGACGTAAAGTTGTTGGCGACGCCGGATTGGGCTGAACTATTTGTTACTGTGTAGCGGGCCTCATGCTACACCACATATCATGAATCTCATTACTTTACAACATGAAAGTACATGATACTTTTCCAAGTTTTAAGTCTACTTCGAGAAGACTATATGTAGATATCTATGGTTTTTTCACCCTCAGCATATGTAACTCAAATTCGTGTATGCAATTACTTTATTGCAATTGAGATACTTCAAACTGAAAATGATGTATAGCATGCAGTTATTTAAATGATTTCTTAAAAAAAATCTAATTTTAGATTATTGATTGCCACGTTTTAAAAATAAGGCACAGCAAATAGATCTATATTTCAATATTTATGAATCTGCTATACTCATAATTTCAAATTTATTCAATTTAATAATTAATGGACATAAGACTTTTCATTATATAAAAACTCAAGCGAAAACATTACTCAAAATAAAAACACGAACATATCAGAAAATACCACAACAAAGAAATCTCCTTTTTGGTAGCCTTGCTAAAAGCCGCAGCAGGTAAACCGCCAAATTTTTAATGACTAAAATCATTCATAAAATACTCGCAAGAAGCTCAGTCAGTCAGACAGTCCAATGTCTATTCAAAATGAGAATTTTTGCAGTGAATATAAATATAACTAGGGATACCATGGCTTTTTACATAGTCTTTTATAAAAACTTGTAGAAATTTAGCAAGGCGGCTCACAATCAGTCCTTAATAGAATTTGTTTTTTGATAATAATTAGGAAAATCTATACATAACAAATTCCATAAATTTTGCTAAACTTGTAAATATTAATAGAAACATGCATTTTCATTGTGTGCTTTTTAATAATGTTTATTAACACATTTATTGTGAGATAATTTTGGTTAGTTAGAACAAAACTGTATTCAAGATTATATGTATCCATCCAAAACACAATTTTTTTTTTTTTTTTTTCAATAAAAATATTTATTGTATCTTCTTGAATGCAGATTTTTTCAATTTTAAATAAAACGCTACTTAAATGTGTCAGCTTGCTAAATAATATATCTCGGTACAGGAAATTAGTGTTAAGATATTATAAATGTCAGTAGTTGTAATAACACAATGTGGTATTACATTGTAACAATATTTTTAATAAACCATTTGTGCAATTAAAGTTTGCTTATAATTGTTCTTTCTATGTAAAGAAATCTCGAAATTTAGGTGTATAAATTGTAAAAGTTAGGTTTAATTTTTATTTTCAATTTGTCAAATACTCGGGAGAAGTTAGTTTAAATTTAAAATTTCATGAGCCAAGGTCAGTAGTAGGACTGAGTACTTCACTTAACACATGAGTGTATTTCCCGAGGTTCAAAAAGATTATTCGGGTTGTCAATATTCATGTCTCATAAATTGACCATGCAACTTTTTATCCCTCATTCCATCGCATATTGATTTTTCAGAATCTATGAATCGAATGTCAAGGAAATGTTGTATTGTTGTAAGTATACTGATTATAATTTTATGAGAACTATTTATTTGGCTCGATGTGCGGGCAGTTTAGTTGTGATATCACTTATTCTTACATTTTTGTATACGTTTACTTTTATGAGTCACTTTTGTGACTTTAATTTGATTTATAAAGTATGTAGTTCAATAATAATTGATTGTATTTACCAGTGTGATGGATATTCTAAGTGGCATTCTGAATGTTGTTTTTACTTTATATGTTGTAGTTATAAAATGCTAGATTATATCTTAATATTTATAAGTTATACACATTTTTATGAGCAGTATTTGAATTAGTTGATAAGTGATTTACTGGTAATATAAGTTTTGTTAAGACAAACTGCAATAGGTTTCCTTGAATTTCGCACACTTGTGAAAATAAATTTTCACAATAATATTATGTACTATATTATGATATAACGGTAAATGTAGAGAACTTCCTATTATTTTGTAGTAAAATTGAGGAATAATAAATAATTTCAAATATGTATGCACTTGTTTTATTTATGAAGTAGGTGTAATTGAATACCTATTATATGTGTATGAAAGCAGTATAGTTGTTATAACTAAAGTTGAAATAATAGAAATATTATTGACATGTCAGTTTAGTGATGATTACACAAGTAGTGAACCATAAGGTCTGTTTAAGAAGTTAATATTATAATGTTTAATTTCTATAGCAAGTGCCACTTAGGTTTCCTATTATTGTTGCAATATCTTTGACCCCCATTCTCATCTACTGATAACAAATTCTTTGTTCTTGAAATATATTAATGGCTATATTGAAAAAGATTACTCATAGCTTTAATTAAGAGCATTACAGTGCTGATAGGTTTTCAAGTAGCTAATTTTAAATAAATAGATACAATTAAAGAATTAATACCAATTAAACTGGACTACATATATAGCAAACAATTTTATTTAAATATAATTATTTTGTCTTATATTTAAATGTTTTATTATTCTATGAGTTCTATACAACATGTAAATGTAATTTTTAACTCAATACTTCATTACATTCCAATGGTTGAATGGCTTTCTTGAAACTACCAACTCGAACTATAAAATATTTTTCCACATTTTATAAGAAGAATTATATATTTAAGTTGGGAATTCCTGTTCTATGACCAACTGAAACTTCAATATACTTTATTAATCTTTGAGCTAAAAACTCGGCTTCATTCTTTTTCGTAGTATTAGCGTTAAGCAAATCTAATTTATTCTCAGCACAAAATGTTAGAACTTCACTGTAAAGAACTGCTATTGATGGTCCACTTGTATTGACTAATACAACTCTTCTCATCCTTAAATCGGGATGGACTTGTTCTACTAGACTTTTCACCCATTTCATACTGAATACCTTACTTATATCCAACGCTACTATAATGAAATCTAAACCAATTTTTCCGGTTAAGTCTGTTTGCCTGATGATATTATCCAAACTTGTACATCGCAAAACGGCCAACTTCCACCGATTGCTACTTCTGTTGTGGACATCAATCAATGCTTCTGATATATTCTCAACTATATTAGTGTTCGGGGAAAGAACAACAACGGTCAAAGAATTTTTGTAACAACTTTGTCCTACCCATGGCACAGTAACCACATCTTCCTCACAATAAGACATAATTAATTGACATAGGAACAAAATATTTAATCATAAAAACGTTAATTTAAATGCACTATAGCTAGCGTCACTTATAATGGTTATAGATAATACTTAGAAATTAGGATTGTTTACAAATATTCGAAAGTTTTCTAAAAATCAAAATGACACTAATAAGTAATAACGGTTAGCTCACAGATTATGCAATTTACTATTTAAATAATTACATACTATAATCTACTTGTAACTGTCAATTTTGCCTGCTCGACTATATTTTATGCACAATAGTATTTTGTTAGAATATTCTTATCGATTCTTACTATATCTTTATTTTAATTATTTAACAATTATAAGATTATAAACGACCCCTGAATCTTTCTAGTTATATATTTGCATCGAAAACGAATAATAACTATATCCTAATCTCTAATTATACGATAGGTGCTCCGTGCTTAGAATGTAGAATTTACTCAACCAGTTACTGGTGATTGTCTGGTACATCAAATAGAAAAATCTATCTTTTATATAAATAAATTTACTACCAGTTGCCAACTTATGATTGCCTCATAGGTCAAGTAGTACATGGAACCAAGTTCATATAGAAATTATTTGCTAACCATTTTTACAAACTCATGATGGTATCCCGGTACTACAAATAGTAAATGCTACTTTGTCTACACATATAATAAGCCAGTAGAAACTGGGTGTCTCTCTGTAAATTCAAAAATTCACCCAAAAATAATATAAAATAGGCAACTAGAATTGGTTCACAATATCGAAAGGTACACGAGTGAAGCCGCAGATAAAACCTAGTTTTTAATAAAAGTGTTTTGAATTCCAATATTGTACATTGACATGCGACATTCGTTGTCTCGTGCTGTTAAAAATTATCTATATGTTTCTCATACAGCTTTTCAATTTTCATATCTATCGTTTAACTAGTTGTAAATTTTGATCTTTCAAAAATTGTGTCAAAAGTCAAAAGCAAAACTCAAAATAAAGCGGGAATATGAGTAAACTAACTAACCAATTTAGAGGAATATTTATTAAACATATGTCGTATAAATAATTTATAAACTGCAAAATGCGACGCCGGGCTGAACAATTTCCCGATAATGGTTTCGAAGCCTGGGGTGGATATATGCAAGCAAAAATTTCTAAATTGGAGGATCAATTTTCTTCGAAAGTTTGCAAGCAAAATCAAGTTTCTGATATATTTAGTGGTGTAAGTATTTATGTTAACGGTTATACAATACCCTCGGCTGATGAACTAAAAGAACTAATGGCTACGCACGGGGGAATCTATCATACTTATCAAAGAAGTGAAGATTTCATTATTGCTTCCAATTTGCCTGATACAAAAGTAAAGAAAATGTCTTTAAACAAAGTAGTTAAGCCTGAGTGGATAACGGAGAGTATAAAATTAAATAGACTCCTAGATTATAAAGATTATTTACTTTATGGCAATAATAAAACTCAGCCTAGGCTCAATTTTGAAAGAAATAAAAAGAGTTTTGATGTAAAATCTGATGTGCACCAAGATGAATCAGTAGCAGTAAATCAACTAACACAAAAGACTTCTCGATATGACAATAATTTAGTTGGTACTAGTATAATGCCAACTTCTGATTCAATAATAAAATATAAAACTTTAAACAGCACTACCAAAACTGCTGTAGATCCAAACTTCATTTCAGAATTCTATAATAATTCAAGATTGCATCATATTTCACAATTAGGTGCATGTTTTAAACAATATATCAATGATCTTAGGGATGAGAGCAATTTTATATTTTCAGCACATTCTTATTTGAGAGATAGAATAAAAACCTTGAATAATACCAGCAGCTTTGCAATGAATTTTGAATACAATAAAATAATTATGCATATAGATATGGATTGCTTTTTCGTATCTGTGGGATTACGTAAACGGCCCGAGTTGAAAGGGCAACCTGTGGCTGTTACTCACTCAAAAGGTGGACAAATTTTAAATAGGAGACAAGGAGTTAATAGGGCTGTGGAATTTGGACTATTCAAACAAAAACAAGCTGAAAAGCTTACTAAAGTGTCTGGTATTGCCCTTGATAATATTGACATTCCTAGTCGGGTTGATAATATTGGTGATGAGGATGATAAGTATGGTTCAATGAGTGAAATAGCTTCTTGTTCTTATGAAGCCCGAGCCAGAGGCATAAAAAATGGGATGTTTATGGGGGCAGCTTTAAGGCTGTGTGCAGACTTGCAAACTATCCCTTATGATTTTGAAGGGTATAAAGAAGTAGCATACACTTTATATAACACAATTGCACAATATACTTTAGACATTGAGGCCGTGTCATGTGATGAAATGTATGTTGACTGTACAGAGCTTTTAAGGAGTATGGATGTTAGTGTTGAAGATTTTGCAACTGTGTTGAGAGAAGAAATAAAAGAAAAGACTGGATGTCCATGTTCAACAGGTTTTGGTGGAAATCGGCTACAGGCCAGGCTTGCAACAAAGCAAGCCAAACCAAATGGCCAGTTCTTTTTAACCGCAAATCTGATTGAAGACTTCATGTTTGATATTAAGCTGAAAGAATTACCAGGTGTAGGAAGACAGACATCTCAGAAATTAGAAACTCTTGGTCATATGACTTGTGGGTCACTGCAATCCATGACTTTGGCAAGTTTACAGCAACATTTAGGAAACAAGACTGGAGCCCAGCTCTTTAATCAATGCCGTGGTCGAGATCGTAACCCATTATTATTCCATACTATTAGAAAATCAGTTTCAGCAGAAGTCAATTATGGCATTCGATTTGAGAATAATGATCAATGTTATGAATTTCTCAAACAACTCTCTTTAGAAGTACAAACAAGAATGCAACAATTTAAGGTTTTAGGGAAATGCATTACTTTAAAATTAATGGTGAGAGCGGAACAGGCACCTGTTGAAACAGCAAAGTTTCTTGGTCATGGTTTTTGTAACGTCATAAATAAGTCAACCTCATTATCAACTGCTACTAATGATTTTGAAATTATACTCAAAGAAGTAACTTCTTTGTCTAAAAAACTTAATATTGATCCAAAAGAAATGAGAGGAATTGGAATACAAATAACTAAATTAGAATCTTTAAATGTGGGACAGCAAAAATCTAAAGGTGCAATCAGTAAATTTCTAACTAATGTTAAAAGTGAATCAAATCCTTACCTAGAATTACAATCTGAACTACTAATACCCAAAACCAGACCTGTTACCCCTAAAAAAGATGCATCACCAACAAAGAAGTCTCCAATAATGAACTCTTTCCAATCCCCAAGTAAAAGAAGAGGAAGGCCACCAAAAAACACAAAACTGGGCCAGACAATTTCCAAAAACCTTTTAGACAGATTCTTGCAAGTACCGACAGTTAATAGTTGTGAAAAAGACAAAGAAGCTATAATCAAAGAAGACATAAAAGTGGAAGAACAGACAAAGAAGGCAAAGCCGGGGCTTCTAGGCTTACCTTGGCAACAAGTGCGAGAATTACTCCGCGCTTGGTTTAACTGTGGGCAAGCACCAAAGCACTGTGATATAAAGTTAGTTACCATGTACCTACAAGATATGATCTACAATAGACAAATACACAAAATGTATATCCTAATAAAATTTTTCCAACGAAGAATACGTGAAATGGACAATGATATTTGGAATAATGTTTACAATGTTGTGATAGAAGAAGTACAAAGTGCTATGATGGCTGTATATAATAAAAGCTTACATTTAGATATTTAATTATTTTAATAAGAAAAGAAACGGGGGTATCAATAAAAAAAGAAATAATTCATTCATTCCTTTTATTTCATCTATTGTTCATGGTCTATTATAACTACAAATGAAAACATTATTTAATAATAAACAAACGACTGTGTCACATAATACTGCCTCTATTTATTAAATTTCATGTGGCAGGTACAGGCTAAAGCTACAAAATGAAATAGGTACTAAACTAAGGCAAGTTAGCTTTAAAAATAGTATAAAACGTTCCCCCACTCATACACGATGGTAACCAAAGTAATGTTAGTACATAAAATATTGAATGTATATACTTAATTTATTTTTCAAAATGGCAGTTAGTATCACTGTTAATAAGCGTTTGAATTCCGTTGATTTCAATGCGATTCGCACTCGTAATGGCTGAACAATTTTACTTTGTCACAACTTTGGATATTCTTAAATTTTGACCTTTAAGTAATTTTTACATAGACAATTATCACAGATGCTTTATTGCAAAGAAATGTTACAATTCGGCCTAAGATCGACAAAATAAAAGATTTATTCATTATTCTCGTGTTATGGAACGGAACCTTAAAATACGGACACAAACCTTGTGCTTTTAAAAATAAGCTAAGCTCGAAACTTAGTATTATTTGTGACGAACGTAAACAAAACAATATCAAAGATTTTAATCAAAATGACTACTACAAACCGTAAGTAGATACCATAATTTAATTCTTATTGGATCTAGAATATATGTTTAAACTACGATTTCGAAAATAGTTATAGGTAATGTTCAAAGAGATAATATAGAAGAGAGACAAAATAAAATGTACAACATTTTAAAAGTTAATTATCAAAATTTTAACACGCGTTTAATTTAGACTAGATTTTACATATTATCACAAGTTAGTTTTTATTTTGCATAATCAGTACAGATGTATTGTGCATTAGGTTAAAATTATAACTCAATGGAATATAGCAAAGATAATACAACTTGGCACGGCTTACGTCGATGGTCATCTATGGTATGACCCTCTTTAATGTTCAAAATATCAAAGCAAAAATTTAATCATTAGCACATTATAAGCCAAATAAAAATTAAAAGCTGATATTTGATAAGTAAGCTATTGTAATTGGTAGTCCTTGTTTGTGGACAGTAAACAAATATATTGTTATGGAAGCCTTGCTTATAAATGTTTATTCTTATTTTCTTTCTCTTATATGTTATATTAAGACAAACCTTAAGAGAATACTTCCACTTTTTTGAACAATATTTTATATTCATTATGAATATAGTCCTTGCGATACGAACTCTTAATATATTATTTGTGAACGATTGTGTTTTAAACGATAAGGTAAAATTTTGATACAAACGCGGTTTAAAATTTATGTAGAAGCTACAGTGGCATCCTCACGCAGTCGAATTGGCTGATATCGAGTGTTTAAATTTGGAATCTATGATTATTTCGTCGCCAGATCGAATGTTGTACGAATAAAGCTGCTTCGTAGGGTATTTCATTTCTTCAGGTCCCTGAAATTTAAAACATTAATAATGAGTATAGTTTGAAGTACTTTCATTTATTCGACATGAGCCATTTTTTAAAACTTAAAAGAGTAAGACAGACACCAGCAAAGGTTTCAATAACATTTAATATTTTTACGAACTAAAACTTTACTCTTTCTGTATACGAAATACGATACCTGAGTGTCTCTCAACTCTTGATCCACATAAAACAGTCTCATTTTAGAAGCGGGGAAGCCGGCCAGCCGCTCCAGTCGTGTCTTTAAATCTGATACGGTTCTGAAATAATATTTCGCTATTGAGTATAGCATATAAATATGTTAATATAATAAAATATTACATTAACATATTTATATGGTAGAAATACAATATAATAAATTGATTTACCTACAAATGCAATATTACATATTAAAAAAAGAACCCATTCGATTATGTGTCATCGAAAAATTGAATTAAGGATTGTTTTAAAAAGCCAAGACCAAATATTTTTTTTGCTTAAACAAAAAATTATATACAATGATGTGGTGAATAGATAGGTATTTGAGTAATGACAAACCTGTAAACATCAACGGTTCTAACTTCGCTGGTGTCGCCGCAGGTGAATGTGATTTGGACACGCTTCTCCGGCCTAAGGTCCACCGATACGAGTGGGTCTAACTTGCCATGGACACCGATTAGCTCCCAATACCTGAAAAATTTAATCGATCGTCGAACTCTAATAACAATTTTTTTATAATCTTATAAAATCATTATATATTACAAGACTTCGTGAAGAATCGAGATTAAATAATTTTTAGTCCTTCTTTTTAGTCTTGAAAGACACAAAAATACAGTTAATTTTATATGTATATAATTTCCTCATGATTAACGCGTAATATATACACATATCTAATTAATGAACCTCCCCTAATTAATTAACAAGTACTTACAAAATAAATGATAAATCAAATTATGAACTGTTCTTACACAAGTGTACAGAATACAATTTGTTTGTTTACGTAAAACAATAAAAATTCAGACACGAAATAGAATGTAGTAACAATCCTTGTCTTGAGTAATTTAGAATAATAAACTATTGCTTATTTATTACATATTACATTATTCTAAAATTAAGTAAAATTATTACAACTACTATGGAAAAAAGTCGGTGCATATAAGTTGTTTATGAAATAAACGCGAAGGAGTTGATGCAAATCAAATCTATATTATGTATACAGTTTCATCGTTGTTTATTGTTTCATAAATGAAGATTTCTCAGTTTTCGCAACGCGCGCCGCCTACAATTTCCGTTTATGAAGGCTTCGATACAATATAAGGAATCATTCGCGTGTTAATTGTATCTAGTTTGTTGTCATGAAGGTCCAATGTTGACCAATATGTTTAAGTAGATATTTTTAGACATCACCTTCTGTGAAAATTGGACCCACAAATTAAGGATCCAACCTGTATGAAGACAAACAAAATTAAAAATTATTTAGCGAGGCACCCATGGTCTAGTCGCAGACACACGGCGAGCGCTGTTGCGCTAGCCCAAAACGTTCGGGTAGTTTTAAGAGCCACTAGGCTAAAAACGCGAACGTCCATAAAAAAGAAAATATTTTAATGCCCATTTCAGTTTGACTTATTTTTTAAACGGTATTATACGTGCATAAAATCACGCCTTCTTCCCACACGGGTACTGCTTAAACTAAGGCTTTCTTTCTGCTGCGATCCTGACACACTCCCTCGCTTCGTCTACTCCCATTAAGGCTTTTAAAATTTATCGTAATGAGTGTAAATATCTTACCGATCGGGCCGGTCAGCCTCGGGTTTCTCCATGTAATATCTGATGAAGGCTCTCTCAGCGGCGTCCCTCTCCTCTGGAGGGACCGCGCCGCCTCCGTTCAGTGTCCTCACGTGAGGCAGCCTTGCCACGAGCAACAGACGACGCTCGTGCTCCGTTGACTCAACGCGTTCCCATAGCGGCCAACCCTGTGTCAAAAGCGATTAATATATAATACTATAGACAGTATTTGACTTAATACATGATTTAGTTTCTTTTATAAATGAATAACGTGTAACTATATATACATATTAATAAAATTAGTCTGTTTATAATATAGAAATAACAGCTGCTTTTTCGAATTGCATCTGCAAGTATTTAAAACAAAACTAAGATTTTCATTTATTTGTTTGACTATTTCTTCTAGCTACTCTTTGAATCGGCTGTAAAATTTTTATGGGCCTATCTTTAGCAAATAGCTTACCTTATATTTTAATGTGAAAGTACGAAATTATATCGAAAACGAAACCCATTGCGAACTCTGATAGTATGAATTAATTATCATGATCGACAGTGTAAGCGAAAAAAGGTGTATCTACATAACATTTTAGATAAACTTTATCAAAATAAAAAATGAGAAATATTGCGAAACGCAATGGAAAGCTGCTAAAGGCGCCTGAAAAGTCTTGACAATACCAGATTCTTTATCTGTTATGAATGAAGTCTTCTTCAGTCATGTTTTATAATGCGGGCCTGTTTACCTGTTAAGTAATTTCCAATTGTAGATATATGTAATAGTCATCATTGATATATAAGAATAATCAAACAAGTGTCATCAATATCTCGTTTCCTGAATTAAATAGACACGATTGGGAGTCATGGTCATATAGGTATGTACCAGGAATTATACTTTTAAACGACTGTCAGACTTATTGAATAGGCTTTTTTGTATTTTCAAGGCTTCGACTGCCATCTATATAGGGAGAGTGGTTTTATTAAAAGATTAACTATTTGTTTTGGAGTACTAAAAACACATTCGTTTTTATAATCTTTATATGTACGATGATTTCATGTTTTAAGTGTAATTTTTATTGTTCAAGAATATAAAAAACCTGTCTGATAATCAGTTAAAAATCGGGTAAATACATATACGTGGAATAACGGTCTTTTTGATGTTCAGAAAAAATATTATTGAAATGACAAAATTTCAATAATATTTTTTCTAATAATTAATATTCAAATAATATCATAAAATTAATATTCAAATAAATTTGAATTTAAGTTTTATATAAATGATTCAAATGAATAACTTTTGAGGACCTTAAGCAAAATGGTCGATGACATTACATTCCTGACAATGCTTATTTACAATTAACAAATCATAAGGCAAAGACAAATGAAAATGGAATTTCCCTGAAATCGAATCTGAAAGTTTTGGAAATAAATTTTACAAATCCACGACATAACACATTAAATATAATTTAAGTCACAACAATTTTAACTAGTGTACTTATTGTTTTATATGCGTAAGTTAATTCAACCTTCTAGATTTGCCCGAGAGCGGAACACGGAACAAATCCAAGAATCTACTTACGTGCATATATCAAGCTTAGGTATTTGTGATTACCGCGTATGGTTGAAGGACGAACTACTTTATCGTGTTCTAAATAAATTAAAATACTACAAAAGTATATTCATTTCAAATAAATTCTTGCTAACTCGCGCGAATTTGATAACCACTTAAAAGATTCATCGTTCTATATATATTGTAACGTAGGATTCTTTACAGACCATACACACGTTACCCCAAAACAGAATCCTTTTAAAAGTTATATTTTGACTTTTTTAAAAGAATAATTACGTCACACTTGATTCTTCTGTAACTTCACCCGGTACAGTGCACGCAAAGAAAACTATAAAAAATATTACATATTCCGTTTTCGCAATATTCGCCATTGATGCTCCGCTCCCATTAATCAATGCGTAATGCTGTGTAAATACATATATAATATAAGATCCTCTAGCCTCCCTTCAAAAATAGTCTGCCCAATAGGGCAGACTATTTTTGAAGGTATGCTATTTTGCATTATTATATGACCGAAATAGGTTTTCAATTGCAATTAGTAGTTCCAGAGATAAGGTCGTTCAACCAAACTATTTAACTTTAGTATATTAAAAAGTATAGATAAGTATAGAAAGGAGAGTGGCAAAACCTTTTCTATATTGCCACTAATGGCATTAGAAAAAAGGCGTTACATTAATAAGAACAAGAAAGCAGTCTAGACATTTCTTTGTTGTCTATGATCGTAGACAGCCATAAGATCAATTACTATATGTCATCCTAAATATAGTCAGACTATTATATTTCTTTATTGCACGTATTCAATGGAGTCATGACTAATTTTAAAGCGAAACAAAAAACACCTGCCCTTCGTGCCGGACGCTGAGTCTACCCTCGTTTTTGTACCGTGAAATGGCGCATATATGCAATTCCAATTTTGAATTTTAATTTCGTTCCAAGCGGTAACGGATCCGTTCTGAATCATTAACTGCACTATTGATTTCATACAACTCCAGCCGCTTAATACATCTATATTATGAATAACAAAAATATTATCTGGTTTTATAATCGCAAATTAATCTAATAATATATTCAACTTGCAGAAAAACCATAACTTCTTCGGTATTTATATACGATTCTATATCATATCATCATATAATTACAAGAAAAAAAATTCAAATTGTTAATCGTTGCTTTGTATACATATATTACCCATACCATTAAGACACTTAGGATAAGAGTATAATATTTAATTTTCGCACTGAAACCAGATGTAATACCGGTAATGGAAAATTTATTTTTAATCTGTATCTTGGTTTAACATTAAAACGATATTACTATTATCAACCGCTGCGAAACTCCGTGAAAGGCAAAGCGAGTAATGTCTTCCTTATTTTACATTACTTCATTCCAAGCAACGTCGACACTGTGTTGTGCTTGAAAGAAATACGATTTAAAAGTGTAAACAATAAAACTACTTTCAGATACCTATTATAATACTTTTTTATTTTATTTACTAAATTGAACAACTAAACAACTTTTCAGGCTCCTATTTAGTTTTTTTTTTTTTTTGGGGGACGTCGCGTTTTTAGCCCGGTGGCTATTAAAACTAACCGGATGTTAATATTTAGTATATTGAAGAAAATGACATGACCAAATCCAACTTATCCAGAGATATTTCAAACATCTGATTGTCTGGACTATCTCTGGATAAAGATAACAAGACTAACATTATTTTATATACTATTATTAACTAAATAGTTTGATGAATACACTATCAAATAAAATATTTAATCTTCTACATACTGAACGTGACTGCCAGACATGTATCTGCTGTGGCAGCGAAGCGCTCGAATAAATTGGACAATTTTGGTGTTTTTGGTTTCAAGATTGATATGATCGAGACGATTTTTACCTGTAATTCATGAATATATGGTTTTTCGTTTCATGACTCTTCGTCGAGGTTATTTAAATGTTTTAATATTATGTAAATCTAATTAAACAACCACGAGTACTGTGCAAAGCGGCAGTTCAGTAGCTTTGCATAAAAAACAAACAATAGCAGATTATCCCATACTTTAAGATAAATGCTTCGAATGCTGCCTTAAGTTTGTATATGTGGAAGTTGAATTCCTTAATTTATAGACGACACCTCATTTTGCCGCAGTATAATGCAACACTACGTCTAATCCATACAGTGTGTCAGTAGGACAAAGGTGAATACGTAATGTGAAACGTGTGGTCCTGTCTTGTAATACACTTAGGGGGGAGATCTAGGTCAGCGCAACCGCTACCTATAATAAATATAATGAGTACTGGCGAATACTTACACCACGGTAATAACATAAGAAATATCAACATAATTTTCTTCCTAAGACACAGTCACTATGCGCCATTCTTAGGTATACAAGTACACTTAGGTTTAATATGTTCTGACATGCTATTATAATGTAAATTATAGTTTTCTGCATTTTTTAATACATCAACCATAACACACGTTCCATAACCTTTACATTCGTGGACGATGGACGGATCTTTGATATTTATTCGAAAGCCTTTAATCTTTCTTCTTTTATTATTATATAAATGTTCCAAAATGGCTAGACGAATGCAAGTTATACGTATACAATTAGGTTACGTACAATATGGTAGAGTAAACATCTTAGATCCGCTGTTTTGCTACTTGATGATAACAAGGTGCAACATATATTGTAATTAGTCGTGAAGGAAGCCAAAAAGTCGCATAAAAACCTCTTGTATATTAAGTGTCCTTCGAAGGACCACGATCGAAAAATTTCGCGTGGGTGCGCGACCCGTCAGTTCGTTGGACCCCGTGATTCATAACGAGTTATTGTTCAAAGTAATCATTCAATAAACTTTAAGATTTCAAAATTACATATTTAACGGACGTATTATACATACAAGATTCCAATTTTGGTGTTTCGACGTGTAAAGTCGATTTAAGGATAATGACCGTTACAGTTGACTTTAAAAATCCTTCTCACGTATCAGACGATAAATTTTCTGATACACCAAAGGCCTAAGAGAACTTCTATAGAAATACCTTGCTCACTATGGCATTAAGTAAAATACTTTCAAATGATTTTTGTTGATATTACAAAAGTCTAATTCTATCATTTCCTAATTTCTTCCTAATCTAATCTACACTGACACAAAGAACTACCAAATACAATTATACAATAATACATCTTTATTAAGAAAACTATCAAAATAAAATGCTTATGAGGAAAAACGTTTTGAAGCTGTGTGATAGAAGTGTTAAGATCACTGTTTACATTTTATTATTTATTCTTTGTGACCGGATAGGTGTCTATAAACATCTTAATTCTGTCAATATGGTTACCTGTTTATGTCCGCTAGTTGTTGAGATCACAAATAGGACATTCGTAAATATATGTTTATATATAAGCTCCTAATGACAAAAAACGCGTTATGCATAAAACTACAACTGTGAAGTGTAAGTATTGGAATTGTACTTTCGAGACAAAGTAAAGTACAGCCCACTGCAGCGTTTTAAAATTAAAAGACTTTTCCACATGCCACAATATTTACAGAGTTTTCCGTTTGAAAACAAAGAACACTTGAGGCGTACGCCAACATAAATTATTAAAAAGGTTCGACTTTCAACAGGCATTGCCCCACTTAACTTCAAATTACTGGCTAACTTTGGCTGCCGACCAAACAATTTTAAAATTCACTTAAAAGATGACCTATTCAAATATGATTTAAGTGTTAATAAAAAAATATTGAGAAAATCCGCTTATTCACACATGGATATTCAATAAATTTCCTTTTATATGATTTTAAAACCTTGTCCTGACAAATTCGAATAGTACAAAAAGGAAATCAGAGCAATAAGTGAAGCGGGTCTCTAATTTGGTAATTGATTTAAATTTATACAGATGTATCAATTTAAACTCAAAATAACGTTATCAACATGAGTCATCGGGTAGGGATTGAGATGAAAATAACTTGAAACATAATTCAGTAATGCAGCCGCCAATCAAGACGGCCCCTTAAACGTTTTCAGGCAAAAATATAACTATAGTTCCCATCTATTTTATTTACAGCATTTGCCTTTTGTTAAGAATTAGAAAGAGGACAAAAGAGGTTTTATATAATGGCAACGACAATATTACACATTTAAATGAAATACACTATAACGGATTTAACACGAATTTGTTATACAATTTTGTAGTTAATTAGAGTATATTAAATATTAATTATATCAATATATATAAAGAAGTACCACAAAATTAAATAGTGCCATTTACGTAAATACATAATAATATTGTTATTATACATTTACCATGATCGGTGCAAACTATATAATGATACAAAAAATAAATCACGTTTGAATGTTATCTTATATATTTAGATCTTTTTCTAACTCAATGTTTAGATTCCATAAACTAATTACATTTTATTACTTATTATTTTTCACTAAAAAAATCAAACACTAAATACACGAAGGCCCTGTTAGTTTATTACAGACTTATATTACGCGCCTATGTTCATAACAGTATACTACGCAGCAATTTGAACAATTTAAATGAATGCAGCATAAACACACTGCGGATCATCCATGTAATTTTAGATGGGTGATGCAAACTTCAAAGTCAGATATTCTGTCTCTAAATAGACTAAACCTCTTTTCTCAATACCAGTTAATCCAGTGTTCTCGTTCACATGTTTTCTTGCTTATTTTGCTAAATTAACACGATCTTTATGCTTTCTTGGACCTTTAATACCATTATAATTTACCAAACAAATTCAACATATCCGCGATAGAAAGTCAAAGCGTAGTAGATACTACCACTGAGATAAACATGTTCAGGGACAATTAACTAAAGCGTCAAATCGGGTTGTATTGAATATCGGCAAATAGGGTTGTATTGAAGTCTCTTCTCTATCTTCATTTTTAAATTGTGTCGCTAGTGTTCATTTAAAAGGAAATTAAGGCTTAATATTTTTACTATCTAATAAACAGATAACCCTATGAATATTTTAATGATTATGTCGAACGTAATGAACAGCTTATTTCATAATGCTTATAATTAATTCATAAGTTACATAAAATATGTGACATCAATGATCACGCGGTATTCAGACCGAATAGTTATAAACAAATGTTGACCTACACTTTCACATCTTTCCACCAACCGTAACTACAACAGAAAATAAACAATACACCACATATATATATGTCTATACGACTATAGTAAACATTCAGAGCGATAAGTTAAATTTTATCCTATAAATTAAAGTGGTTACTTTAATCTTGGGAGTAGCTTATACAACAACTAATAACTTATTACAAAAAATAATAATTTCTAAGTAACTTCCAACTTGAAAGATGATAAATTTGGAGTCAATAATCTAAACTAAAATCAATTTGTCTAAATAATGACTAACCGAGGTGATAATTAAATATTTAAGTTATTTTTACGTTTTTCAGGTTTTGAAAAATTTGAACTAAAATAAAAACTACCTTTATCTTATTAAAGAGTTGTATTCGATCGTCACAGGAACTGTCACGGGACATGGATAATCTAGGGAGCTTGTTATAGTTTTCTTCACAAACATAATTATTAAGAAAATTGTTCTACGTATTTATTTATACTAGTAGTGTCGGAACAATCGTGTAAAAACAATAGATATTTTAAAATGCAAATAAGTATATCGTGATATAGTTTCAAGTATAAGATAACAATCATTTTCAAATATTCGTAGTATCGTACATATTATTCATAATTTTACATTATTGTCCAAGAAAAATTATTGTTTTATGGAGTCTAAACTCTCTTTAAGCAAAGTTGAGTAAGAGAAAGTTTACTCACGTTCAAGGTTATCAGGTTTAGGCCATGTTTGCAGCTGCAATTTAAAACTTGTTGGTCTCAGTTTGATGTATGATCAACAACAGTGATAACGACATCCCATTCGAAGATTCGAATTTTATGCAAGTCAACGTTAAAAAGTCATGTAAACTTGTATATATCATATTATTAAACATATAGATATAAAATGATAAAAATTTCATTCGTAGTTAAACTATATTAGTTTTGAGTTTAAGGGTAAATTTTAACCCAGAAGTTTAAGTGTAGCTCATATTTCGTTCATTTAAAGAACAGGTCAAGGTAATACAGGAAAACCAATAAAGTTGATTGCGATAAACAACACTTTTTCCAATAGTATAATGATGAAATTTTTCAATGCTCGGGGTTACTCCGTCAAGATTACGCAAATGCTGGCACTAACTAGGCCAAACTAAAACGGGAAGACCTTCACCCATTTGATCCCGGGCTCCCGTGTGTTATACGAATAAAATAAAAGGTTTGACGCCTAAGAATTTACTTTGGGAGATCAGTCATTCTAATTCAGACGGGTTATCGAATTACGTGATGTAACATCATGACACAATATAACACTGATTGGCACATGTAATCAAATATGCAATTACTTCTCATACAATGGTCACGTCATAGAGCAAAAATTTGTAATTTTAATAAATCAATGCAATCACAACTTAAGTGACAAAAAAAACATAAAAAACTGATTAAAATCAATCCTGAAAGTAAATGAAGATAAAAGTCATACCTGAACTCTTAAACTTCTTAAAGCGGGAAACTTTCCAAGTCTATCGACTTCATCCCATGTTGCTAGTCCGGTGTTATTAAGGTTTAGGAACCGAAGGCGGCTGTAAAGATGAACATACGACAAGATCTACTTTATTATACAATGCTTTGATTCACAAGTTCAGTGGGTCAATGTTCTTTGCGTGTTACCACTTATCATGTACCAGCCATATTTGACATTGAAAAACTTATTTTATAAACACTTACAGGAAGGCATCATGACTTTTCTTATTCCCATTACTATCGTCACATTTTTCACACAAGTCTGGCTCCAACGTTGTTAAATGACAGTCATTTACTAATAGTGTCTCCAAGTTTGGGAAGGCATAACCGAGCTTAGAAATTTCGATCCAGCTATTAACAGGATTTCCGGAGAAGTGAAGCTTCTTTAGCTGCTGATGAACCGGCTCAGTCTGATCGCATCTTAAGCGAGAACAATCTTCACATCGGTCTTTCTCGTTCACTTCCTTCCCACTGAGATTCACGTAAGAATACTCGTTGAGACTCAAATGCAACTCTTCTAGAGCTGGTAGAGCTTTCAGCAAACCTAGTACACTCGGCCATCCTACATATGTAGAATTCAGAACTAGGTTACTAAGACTGTCCCAACGTGGGTGGAGCGCTTGGGCAGCTTGAATCTGAGCCGAAAGCCGATTGAAACTTAAATTCAAAAATCTAACTCGTGGAGCTTGCTCTAGAATCGCGAATACCTAAAATGATTGAACAGTTAAAAAATTGTTCAGTGTAAAAACAGTATGAATCTTTCGTAAAGCTGAATGCATGTTATTAAATTAAAAAAAATTACAACCGCCATTGTGTTGTCAATGTTAATCGCTATTCGAAACAATTAAGAGCACTGAACTTGTACATATGTAGCATTTAAAACTCAAGGTAAATAAATTCCATTGAAATATACCTCTTTCCAATCGGTGAGCTTATTGTTTGCCAGATCCAGTTCGACAACATCAGCGCACTTATCAGCCAATACTGTTGCATCTCCAGCGCAGTCTATATCACAATCATTGAGTACGAGAAGAGTGGGTACACTCAACCTCGGAGATCGTTTAGGCACAAAAATTGCTACAGGCATATCATCTATTGAAGGGTTCACCTCACCCTTAGCACCATACTTTCGCTCGAGTGCTTCTAAGAGCGACGGCATTTTCTCGCTGTTGACAATAGAAATGAAAGTTACACAAAGGTTCACGTTAGTTACTATTAGATGCACTAAGTAGTCTACCTTATATATCTAAAGAATATTAAACACAGTGAAAACCTTTGCGTTTCCAAGATTTTTCAATCAGAATTAAATATAGACACTACTTATACATCCATTTAATAAAGTTAAAAATGTACACCAGTATTGCAATTTAATGAGCTAATGTTTACTGTGTAGCATTTTATGTGAATATATTTAGGAAATAACTAATAAACAGTCGTGTAAGTGAAAGTGTAATTGGTTTCCACCTATCTATAACAATCACGTTATTGCGACACGACAATTGATTTTCAATGATTATCGTGTTTTCTACGTATAGGTGATAGAACAAACAAATCTTCACTCGTGATATTAAATACTATTCCCCTATTATAAATAAGCAAAACACACCATACACTTAGTCCTTTTATCTTTAGTGGTGTATACTACACGTATTTATGTTTAATTCGTTATGTTTTTATTGGTAGTCTAAGGTAACCTAAACTACTTGTATTTATTTCTTTGATGTTCTAGAGATTCGAACCCAAGACAATGAATGTAAAGTTTTACCCACGATCTTAAGGTCGTTAACAAAAATAAGCAAACGTTATCATCATTGAATATTTTGTAACGAAAATGACCTAAACAATTTACTTGTTAATGGTCTGGTTTAGTAATACTTGCTAATGATTATTGCGGTGACAATAATGAAATATTTCTCAATATGATTAGTGGTTAGTGAAAATAAAGATTTCATTCTAACGATCATCTATAAGCTGCAGTGTTCGAACAAAATTCAGCACCGTTTCAAAATATTTGCGAAACAAAATATAATCATGAAGATCTAAATAGAATTAACGTAATATTCAGAGCAAAGCCTTGAGTTTAGCATGTGTAACTCCGGAAACATAATCAGAAATATTAAAGAAACTAGCAATCTCGTCGATTTATATATCGAGTTTTTGTAAAACTGATGAAATAATAAACAAACAAACTTTTCGCAAAGCAAGCAATATTTCTACAAAGTTTAATCGTGATCAGTTGCACTTTCTGGCAGTACATAAAATATATCATATCAAATACTAATTTTATATACATATTAAACAGTAAACATTGAAGTGATTTTTTAATTTTTAAACCCGTTTCAATATTAAAAAGTTTCAAGGTGCTTTCAGTTAAGGGTTAAGTTATATTAGAAGGGTCTATCCTAACAGTCGGAGGTCATATCGTGAAAACACAAGGTCTTTCGCTTTGATTGTTGAACATTTATTAGGTCCTTTACTATTTACTACTATTAATTACATAGTAATATTTTATTTATTTGCGAGTACTTGCCTTACGATACCTTGTGTTCAAGAGTATTGAGTAAGGCGTTATACAGCACATTTATTATTAATGCAAATAAAATAAAAACTATTTATAATATTATCGACACGTATAACTGAAGTTTTTTTTTTACATTGGGGAAGAAATTTCATTTATTTAATATACCTTAAGACAAAGACAGGCAGACATCAGGAAATGTAATTTCAGGCATATTCACAACTGCTTGTAAAATTAGTGATATCAATAATATGAATCATGTATTTAACGCTCTGCTTACTGCAATACCTATTTCCGAGTTGAAGAAAATCAACTAGTTAGCATATTATATACAAATATCTGTTATACAAGATAAGTACATTGCATAAAGTAGGTACTTTTTCAGGTTACAAATCTGGAAAATGTAACAAGCAAAAGAGCTCGACACATTCTTACCATACCATCGATGTAATAATTTAATGTTGGCTTCAATAGCTATTACTTATAAGTAATGTAGTATTACCATAGACGTAGAGAATTCAATTACCCTTTCGTTCCTATAACAATGAGTAGTTATAATAATTCATTATAGATTATAATCTCAAGCTATCGTGCTTGAAGGACCTTGGTTTAAACCTATTTTGTAAGTTAATTTTGCAAATTGGTTACAGTAATTGTCGTAAAACTACGATTAAAAACGATGAATAGTTTTAAATAAACTAAAAAACGATTACTTCCGACGCTATTTCTGAAACAACTTCAAATATAGTATCGATAACTCAGCTGAAAATACCATTAAACTTTAATATCAACAATTAGATTTTGTTAAAAATTTACATTATAATTATTGAGTATATTCTTTGTTAGAAGTGAAGCTATTATTGATTATTACCATAGATTATCATCATTCTATAAATAAAAATTTCATCCCAAGACAACAACCAGGCAATTACCTAGCTTACAGATTACATAATAATATTATACCTTACAGAATAATTTCATTTCTTTTTTGGCCTTTGCATTTTACACGTGTAAATTTATGAGTTTGCATTAAAAAATTCATAATATTTAGATCAAAGCTACACTGGCGGAGCGCATCTTCATCGCGCACTCCAATTAGTCAAGCCATAAGGGGTTTACCAAGAAACATGGGTTACGGGAATTAAGTATTACGTAACATTAAATATACATTATTATATGATTAAAAATATACTATCACTTTTTCAAGTAACAATGGCAAATAAGCGTTAACCTTTAAAGTTCACCTTGTTTTAGTCTGAGCGCTTGAACTTTATTTTAATAAAATCCTTTACCGAGTATATATGAAACATAAGGTACGATTTATTCTTCTAAGAACCAAAGTACAGACCTATAATATTCATTACAAGAGCTTATAAATATAATTGTTTTATTCGAATTATAAGTTGTACCCCTTTATATAAAGAAATGTACTTTATAAAGTTTTTTTATTTCCGAATGCATCTTATAGTAATACAGATTATAAATTATACATTCCTAGGATTGATTGCTTTAATTTAAGTAATATCAAAATCATATTTTAACTTTTGAAGAGAGTCATGTTGTATTTCATGGGAAAATATAATATTCGACTAATGTATATTAAATGTCTTCACTTTTGGATGGATAATTTCAGTGAACTATGTGTAAATATGACAAAGAATTAAGGGCGTCTGTCTGAACTGTTGAACACCCCGCCTGAACGCGACGCGACAGCCGTTGTTTCGACCTAGGGGTATTATATATCAAAGAATTTCTAGACGGTTTAGAGTTTTAGACATAGATACATATTATCTGGATCCAGGATTACATCAACTAAGAAACCGCTTATTTGACAAATAAATAATTCCTGACTATTTTTTTTCTTTTTTTTTTGGGTGACGTCGCGTTTTTAGCCAGGTGGCTATTAAAACTAACCGGATGTTCCCTGAGTAATACTAGAACGAACTGTTTATTATGTAACCCCGTCTTTTCCGGGAATAAATCAGCATAATAAAAAGGAATTGCATTTTATCGTTGTCTAAATAGTCGTAAGAGAAAAATTTCTTATTGAAATACATATCATGCATTATTTATTTTTATCATAGATATATTTTATTTTTCTATTTTTAGACAATGAATATTACAAATATGCAATAAGTTCAAGGTAGTCGATCTTATGAAAGAACTAAATATGTCTTAGTGTAATCTTTATTTGACGGTGTTTCATGAATTGATATATTGTAAATAAACTTGCTACCCCAGCAAACGTTGGTTTGCTGTAAAAATCATCTATGGCTATTATAAAAGAGGAGTTGATAGTAAAAAGGTGAAAATTTAGGGTTGTATGTATTTTTTGCTGCCGTTTATGAGGATTATGGAAACTATAATAATGACACGAGAATTTTATATATTATCTAATATATAAAATTATAAAATATAAAATATCTCGTGTCACGGTGTTCGAACTTGAACTCCTCCGAAACGGCTCGACCGAACCTTATGAAAATTTATATAGTTATTC